>JAZGTN010000164.1:1800000-1964547 GCA_037783415.1 Leptasterias polaris
ACCACTTAGATTGTGTGTCTGCAGAGAGGTTGAATGGGAAAGTACATAATTGTTGTGTTTTGGGGGCCGGGGATTAACAATATTTCCATCCCATAGTTTTCAAAAAACACACCGCACAACCAACCTTTGAAAAAATTGTCAAGTTTACGGTGAAGACCAAAAAGAAACCCAGCTTTGTGAGGGATTTTGTGCTAGTTTATAAAGGGCTTATTTCCATTGTGACAAATGTAAGCAACAGTTATTTGCAGGGTCTTCAAAATGAGATTTTTCTCCAAGTTTGATGGTATTTTCTGGCGGGGATGAATTTCAGGAGGATTTGTACTGATGTAGTACTTGGGTCATCAGTGAGCTTTCAGTTTACTAATCTTGTACTTTGTCTTTAATGGAAAGAAAACGAAAGATTGTCTGTTTGTTCTGATTTTTAATGGAAAACAAAATCTCCATATTGGGAAAAAAAAAAGAGGAAACTTTGTAATCATGCTGTTTGCTTTTGGACAATAAATAAAACAATTTTAAACGATGAGGCGTTGGACTTAGACCCCCAAAAAATCTCAAAGAAAATGATTTAAAGTTTGTTTTAAATGGTAATGATTCCTTGAACGCCAATTGTATTCAATCATTTGAAAATGTACTAGACAAGAGACAGACTTCTCTTTGATGCAAACCTATTTTTATAATCTAAAACTGACATAATGTGAAAATGTTCTGTTTTAAAAATCTTGTTGTTTACTTTGACAATGTGCCTTTTTATGATTGAAACACACTATGCAAACAGATTTCCCTTTCCTCTTTAGAATTTAACAATGGAATTAATTCTTTGACTATTAGTTAGAGATATGATGAAAATCCATTATAAATCACTTTATTGACATAGCAAAATTTGGCCCGATTTCATTAAGTTTAGAAGTAGTTTTTAAAAAAGGCTTTAAAATAAACTTGCTGAGCAGAAATTATCATGGTTCCAGTCATTAACAGTGTACAGATGATGGAGTATTTGGCCAGTAACCTTTTTCTGATGGTCCCCCAATAACAAAGCTGTTGAACTGCAATGCTTGGTACCAATTTCAAGGCACTGTTTATCACCGGAGATCTATGCTTATAATCTGTTACTGCCCAGATAATTCTGCACTTTTCAGGTCACTGTTGGCCCAGAATGCCAGAAATTTACCCTGCTTAGAAAATTTCATTGCTAAGCAAAAAAGTTGACTGAGGTACCAGTCACACCAACAGAAACTTATGAACTTTTGGCAGGTAAACATTTTCTTCTGAGCAAGTTTTTTCCGTGCGCTTTTCCAAGCCTTTCTTGTGCGCTTACACACTTCATAAAATCGGGCCAAGACCAGTCATGTATTTAATGGTTATAACTAGTAAACAGCCTTTTTGACAACTGGTTAAAAAGTGTTCTCTTTTACATTGGTGGTTTTTATGCTCATAGTTCAGCTTGTTCTTTGCTTTTGTGTCTGTGTTTGTATTTTTTAAATAAATAAAGCTTCCCTATGTCAGAGATTTGTGTGGCTTTTTTCTTTTTCGTCTTTGTTTTAAAATGTTTATCTCAAACTTATGTATGGGCAAAGTAAGTTAAAATAAATAAAATTTGTGTAGAGCTTTTTTGAAAAAATTATTATAGCAAAAATATAAATGAAGGCTCGCATTTTTCATCCCATTGTGTTGGTAAGCTCGATTTCACAAAGCACTAAGACTCAGCTTTAAGATGAGTTGCCATAGTGATTTGTGACATCACACTTTGCTAAACAATTAAGATTGATACACATTAAAAAATAAGATTAATTGTTCTATGTGAACTCAACCCCGAGTCACATATCTGCTGGGTCATAACATTGTTAGCTTCAGTGAAAATGGGACCTTGCCTACACATTTTAAAATACACGCGTAGAGGAAAGTGAAACTTAACAATAAACAAAAATTACGCTTTTGCCAGTTATAAGGTCTTCAGTTTCCCAGGTTTATTTCCATTGCAGCTTGATTGCTTTATTGGAAGTTAGTAGTGTGTAGGAGAGCAAACAACACAAACATATTCTTGTGACGGCTCAACTAAACTGGCCCAATTTCAAAGGCGTGCTTAAGCACAAAAACTAGCTAAGCACAACAAAATTATGCTTACCAGAATAAGCTTAGTTACCAGAATAAGTGTAGCATCTTTGACAACTGGTATCCTGCTTATCAATATTGATGCTTAGAACATTTTTTAAAGCAATATTTTCTGCTCTATGAAAAAGGGCCCAGGTTAGAATGCAACTGCAGCCAGAGTGTGCCGAATATCAAGTTTGAAATTCCCGCCTTTTTCACCAGCCATGTGCTCTTGTGATGCGTCATTATGTATGCAGTTAAAGTTGACTCTTCTTATTAGTGGGAAGGAGGTGAATGTTCTTTCCATGCATTAAAGAAGCTTCTTATAGGATTAATAATTCAGCATGTATTTTAATGTAGGTGCTAATTCTTTATGTCCTGGCAACCCAATGCCCACCCTTATGCCCCCTTCCTAATTTGTTATGCCAAGAGGGGGGTGGGGCCCTCTATCTCGGAACTCTTGCCCCACCCCCAAATGAGATAGAGAAAATGCTCAAACGAATGGTTTGATACAATAAATAGCCCCATCACCCATATGTCTTTTCCCGCTTGCCCCCTTTAGATGGATAGATTACTTTCCTTACACAGAAAACAAAGAAGAAAACAAACAAACAAACACCCCCTTTTTGTCATTGTCCTTGGCCTAACTGAATCTTGGTTTTTTGGCCTAGCACACAGACCTGCCTTAAGCCCATGAACCAGTTGGTGTATTTCGTGTCTTTCCACGCAAATTTAAATTTTATTAACAGCACTGCCCAGTAGATTTGAGGTTTTGGGGCCTGCAGGTCAAACTTCAAATTTATAATAATTATTGTGAGGAATTTGAAATCCCACTTAATCTAATTGCAAACGACAGGTTTTCCTGCTTGCCAGCTATAGAGCACTGCTCTGTGGAGATTCAGGTTGTTACTGACCATGAAATTAGGACCTACAGGTCTTGACCTGTTGAGAGGTTGTCTTTGTGACCTTTTGATGTAAATACATGAACAGGTGACTCAATTGACCCTATATATAAGTCGATCAAAACTCCCAGGACTGCCACGCCCCCACCCCCCCCCCCCCCCCCCACCCATGCCCTTGAAATGCAAGTAATGGGAGACTGCCACAAAGTGCCTCCCTTACTATTTTTTGGTTAAAAATACTAATTTTATATAAGATTTAACTAAACAGCTAACTTTTGCAAAATTTTTTTTGGGGGGGGGGGGGTGTCACAAAGTTCAGTTCCAATAGGATATCGCTCACGTGCTCCACGCATTGCCATTCCCGTCATACAGTTCAAACAATCTGTTTTGATGGTCAGTGTGTGGTTTTTGGTTATACACCGACAGTGGGTTGCCGGTTGGTGTTTGTTGCTTTTGTTTGCGAGTTTTTTTTGTTCAGTTGTCGTCTGCTCGATTTTGTGATAAAATGCTGTGAAGCTCCAGTTGTTGGCAGCTGATATAGTGATGCACTTTTTATGGATGTCTTCCCAGGTTGGTTCAGCTTGTTTCAAAATAGTTCAAACTTCTTCTTGCTAATGAAACTAGGATTAAACTAAAACACATGGTCAGAACTTACTGGTCTAGTTCGTTGCGAATACAACAATTACATCCCTCCATCCTCCCGACGGTCAAAGATCTTACTTTTAAAATTATCGCACCTAAATTGAACTGGGCCAATCCACTTCATATTCAAGGAAACGAAGTTGATTGGCCATATTTATGGGGCTATTCTTATTATAACTCAGAGGTTTGTTCCGCTAGCTCATGAGCTGTCAGAACGAACCTTATCTCGGAGAAGAACTCAGCATGCATTGCAGGGTGATAGCCCCAATTTAGGGGCAATCCACTCTGTAGAGTTGATTGGCCCTAATTTGGGGCTAGCAAGGTGAGTGTTGAAATATGGAGGAAGAAAATATTTCATCCTCCATGGTTGAACCATGATGGTTGAACATGTCTATAATATTGTCAGCCACGTAGCATAGTCAACTCAGTTTCAGGCCATCATGGGACCCATTTCGTAGGTGGGCTATGGAGTGGGCAATTGTTGTGTCTGGTTACATGTAGATCATGGAGGTATTCCTACCTCCATGGTTAGATGGTTCAAAAAAATCACTGCGACTCCTCCAAAGACTGTCGACTAGTGAGATAGTCTTGTTACATAACCAGGCTTGATGCTTGTTTTTGAAAGATTTTTGTTTCTTCTTCTGCTTAGTAAAGGGCACCTCTATTAATTTTTTTATGGGGAAATTGTAAACTTCTATTGACATTGAAGGGGCACCATGCAGGGCAATGAAGGCAATTACCTTCGTTGCTTTCTTGAACTTTGAATTGGGTACTACTGTGTGTGAGTAACACTAACAGTTTAGTAATGCTATTTTGTAGTTTGTTGAGCCTACTGACTGTCTGCTAAACTCTGCTAATTGGCAAAAGCTTGACAATATTTCTGCTGTCAAAGCTTAAACATGGAGCAAGGACCAGTGGTCTGATGTACATCAGAAACTTGGCATCTATTCTGACCGGTTAGCCCCAATTGACCATTGTGAATCTCAAGTCAAAAGTCTACCGTAATTGTTTTGTGTTACAAGTATGTGCTTTCAATTAATTGAAAAGTATTCCTACTGCTCAGCAGTTAGACCCAGTAGCCAGTAGGCAGTATTGGGCGCTGTACTCCTCTTTTAAAATGTTTTACTTTGCAATGTTTTTTTGTTTTTGTTACTTGCACACTTTGTTTATTTGCAGCAGCGGTGAATTTGATATTCGCCACGCAACGCAACACACTAGCGTAGCGATAATCGTAACCCTACATCCTTCCGACAGTGGAGGGTTACAATTATCGCAAATAGGAAAGAGTAGCCAAGTACAAAACATTTCTGCTTACCAGATCAAGGTTACCAGCCCCAAATACCATCTAGCATGTACCCTCTGTGACAGTTGGTATCCTGCTTATAATTTTTGTTTAGCAGAAATATGTTAAGCAATATATTTTCTGCTCGGTTATCATGAGCTCTATGAAATAAGACCAAGGATGGACTCCTGCGTAAGAGGAAGTTCTAAGAAAAAGAAGTTGAAATTTCAAAAAGACGGGTACAGCGCCCTGCGTAAATAGGAAGAACAGAGGCCCAAAACCTTTGGGATTTATCAAGGAATAGAATATGATACAAACTGTTCAAGATAGAATCAATTGTTTTGTGGTTTTAGGCACATTTTATATAATTTTTATCAAGTTGCCATGCACTGAACAAAACAGTGGCACATTGCATTATTAGCATTGTCCCCAAGATTGATAATTTCCTGTGTGCAAAGTTCAGTACGTATGTACCTTTTACTCAGCGGTGAGTGAACTTTTTTTTTCTTCTTAAGTGGGGATGTGTGCTGCAACTTTGTTATTGCTGCACAAGTTTGTTTTACCAAATCTCTAGCTGGCCTAACCGTACAATTCAAAGGACCTGGGCCCAATTTCAGAGAGCTGCTTTAAAGCACAAAAAGTAGCTGAGCACAACACGATTTTGCTTAGTACAAGAATAAGGGTACCAGCTGTAATAATATGGACTATATCATTATGTGCGTAAGCTCACAGTGAGTAACACGCCCTGGAACTGTTTTATTGTGAGTTACTTTATGATGAACCAGAATGAATAAAGAACCGCTCGACTGAACTAGCTGAGATTTAACAAGGAATATCAGCCTCTTATACTCAGACAAATAATAAAAGGGGGGAAAATACACCAACTGAATGACTTTTCCGCCACAGCTTGACACTGCATTTATTCAACGATGTAACACCACATTAAGAAATTGCAATTATAGAGAAAATTAGCCCTGGCAAGGAGCCGGATACCAAACACAGGGCAAACCGGCTAAACAGACAAACAAGACATTACGGTACACAACTCATTTACACATATAACATTAATTATGAACAACCATGCTCATAAAACCACATTTAAGGACACCTCGTCCTACCACATAAAACACAATGGACACCTCGTCCATAACCATGTCTCACAACACACAAGAACAAAATGGGTCACCTGACCCGGTTACAGGTCCCCTACCTGACCTCCACAGATGAACAACATGTAACACACCTTGCCTTACAAATAAACAATTGTAAACAACTTTAGTTGTAATCCTACAACATCACAATTTTAGAAAGCCTATAATTATTATTCCCCAAGTTGGAACATACGAGGGGACATTAAAATAGCCCCAACGGTACCGAAGGGCACTATAAATTAAAATTCATGAAGCTGTAACAAAAATACCAAATGCACTAAAGTTAACCACATTGGAATTTCCCGCAAGTTGGAAAGAACGAGGGGACAGGTAAACTAGCCCCATCGAAACCGAAGGGCACTAGTGTTAAATAATTTTCCCAAATCGATTGATCTTAAAGTTATAACTACAGCTACAATTTTGTTAGAAATAGACCAAGTTACTGTAATTTTTCTGCAAAACATGCCATCCTCACACACAGGAGTGGAGACCTGGGGAGGCGGAGGGCTGAAAGTGTTTCTCAACCAAAAGCTATGACAAGAGTGATACCCCCTAACTTGAATTTCCACCTTGCATTCCCGCTTAAAAGAAATACGCCAATCTGATTGGTCTAAAAACTGAAGAAGATTAAACTTTTATCTCCCGTCTATCTCTGGATATAGCGCCCCCTGGAGATTGGCTGCCTGCCAATATCAAGGGACCCTCAAACTCTATATAAATAGCGCCACCAACCAGCTTGCTAATTTTTTGCACAAACACACACACCCACAACTGAGCATGCCCATAATGGGTGTACGCATGACCAAGTACACAAACTAATGCACCCGGCCAGGACGCAACTGGATAATCTTTGTAGGCATGCAGCAGGGCGCAAGCTTGAATGTAAGTGCTGAGTATAAAACATTTTATCATTAAAATGATAAAATGAAATATCATTTCAAATGGTCACATAACTTTACATGGTGGCAGCGGTATGAACCACGACACCGCAAGACTGGTGCGAAGGCGATAAGACAAATCGTCATGGTGAATTTACCGATTGAAAAAATCAACGACAGCTAGCCGTTAGTATCTTCACGTACATGTACATGTACTATGTACAATACACATCCGTGCTACACACTCAGCCTAGCCTGGATGGATCACGCAGTCGCGCATAAATAACGCGTCGGTGTGGACATTGTGAAGAGGCCCAAACTTTCTGCTCCAGAAAAACTTTGCGATGCGCAATACCGCCACCAATCGATAGCCTTGCGCCATTAGATTGGTTCTCGTCCAGCTTCCGCCATTAGATTGGTTCTCGTCCAGCTTCCGGATGGATTGCATCTAGATAAGGTGGACTCCAAACGAACAATCGTCAAACAGTAACGTGAACGGAAAAAGAATTCTTCCGTATTCTTCAACAAGTTTGTCACGATTATTCCACCGTCAATTGGAAACTTCCTGACCTGAATCCTGCAGATGTGCCTATAGGCAACTACTGTACTATCTAATACCGTCGCCCGACAGACCCGACAGACCCTGGATCGGATTCGGAGGAAGGACACACCGCACGATCGAGTGATACCAAGTGACCGATGTGATATGAATAGTTCGTCATAAAGATGGAGCTACACTATATAACCACACTCCCAAACATTAACTACACTTGGCATGCTTGGCAGAAGTTATTGATAAACAATTGACAGAACAGTGACTACAACAAATGAACAGTCGTTGACCTTGTCAGTGAACAGTAATATTGAATGAAAGGTATTCCATTTGCATTCTAGGACTCCAGTCTACTCAGTAGTTAGTACACGCCAGATACGTACTTGCTTTAACTTAAGTTATATGTACTTAATAATAGTTAAGACTAGAGTAGGCCTAGACATTGGTCAATACTGACTGTATTATAAAATTACAGCAAAAGGGTATTCCCAACCACTGCTCAAAATGGGTGAAATGTCAGGTATAACCCCCCCTCATATGGATTGGTCGTCCACAGATCAATCGACTGCATTCCTCAAATTCAAGGAATATTGTGAGCTTGTGTTTAAAGGCCCACTAGCAAAGAAATCTGCACCTGAGAAAGCCACATATTTACTATTATGGCTAGGTCAAGAGGGAATTGATGTTTTCAATACATGGGAACTTGATGAGAATCCAAAAAAATGATCCTCAAGCGATAATGGCAAAGTATGAGAAACACTTTGAACCAAAATCAAATTTCCATCTGAACCGGTTCAAAAATTCAAGCAATTGCAAAATGAGTCGGTAGATGAATTCATGACCCGATGTAAGATTCAAGCTAAACGATGTAAGTTTACTGCAACTGAATGTGCAGAACGCTTGATAGAGCAACTAGTGGTTGGTACAAAAATGAAAAAAGTCCAAGAAGTATTATTGGCTAAAGATGAGACACTAACGCTAGATAAAGCAATGGACATAGCTCGTACAAAAGAGGCAACTATCCAACATATGGAAGAACTCACAGGCACGAATGTGAATGTTGATGCCTCATGGTACCAACGTAACAAAAAAGGGTCTCCACGTGCTAGTGGTAGTAAGACCGCAAAGTGTGGTAAATGTGGATTACAACACGATAGATCTAAATGTCCAGCACATGGAAGTACGTGTAGAACTTGTGGTAAACCTAATCATTGGCAAAGTGTTTGTAGATCAGGTAAACAACCATCCGACACATACAAGCCAAAGTTCCCAAACCACACGAATAAATTTCGGTCAAGATCTAAAAGCAGAAACCGATACCAAACTAAAAAAGTGAATGCTGTGAACCAAAATGGTGATGAGTCGCATGTAGAAGATGTGTTGGATTTAGATCAATTACAGTTTGAATCCATACAAATAAACCATGTTAGCAAAGTGACTAAACATGATGAAGCCTATGCAGATATAGGGATACAACTAGAGGATAGAGCCAACCCAGCAAAACTTAAAGTAAAAGTAGATACTGATGCACAGGGTAACATATTACCAATTCGTATATTCTGTAGAATGTATCCTAAGAAGCTGGATTGTGCAGGCTATCCAAAACAAGATGACACACAGAGACAAGACACTGTACTCACTGCATACAATGGAACAAAAATTCCACATCATGGTACACTGAAAATACCATGCTCATACAAAGAGCATAGTGAAGTCACAGAGTTTTTCTTGGCTGATGTAGAAGGTCCTGCGATACTTGGATTACCATCATGCCTGAAGTTAAAACTTGTCTCGCTCAACTGCAGTATACAAGCAGCAAACAACCCCTTGACCACACCGATTAACACTAAAGAAGATCTACAGGGACTATACCCCGACAGATTTGATGGAATAGGAAAATTCGAGGGTGAATACCACATAGTGATAGACCAAAATATTCCACCTGTTGTCCACGCAGCAAGAAGATGCCCTATCCAAATCAAGGATGAAATCAAGAGAGAACTGGATGACATGGAATCACTAGGAGTCATAAAAATTGTGACAGAGCCTACAGATTGGGTCTCAAGCTTGGCATACTCACAGAAATCTAATGGTCGATGGCGTGTATGTCTAGACCCGAAGGACTTGAACACTGCTATAAAGCGCAGCCACCACCACACGCCGACATTGGAGGAAATAACATACAAGTTTGCCGGAAACAAAGTGTTTTCCAAACTAGACGCCAGACATGGATACTGGTCAGTCTCCCTCGATCACGAGTCAAGTATGCTTACTACATTCAACAGCCCCTTTGGAAGATATCGCTTCACAAGACTTCCATTTGGCTTGTGTGTCAGTCAGGACATATTCCAGCAAAAGATGGATCAAATCTTGGAGAAATGCCCCGGCACAGTCGGCATAGCAGATGATGTAGGTGTAGGTGGCAGGACAGAGGCCGAACACGACGAGAACTTACACAATCTAATGAGAGTTGTACGCGCACACGGGCTCGTGTTCAACCTCGAAAAGTGTGACATAAGGAAGCCAGAGATCAAATTCTTCGGCCTAATCTACAGTAGAAATGGAGTACGCCCAGACCCAGAGAAGGTGAAATCTATAGAGGCAATCACGGCACCAACAAATGCTAAGGAGTTACAACAATTTCTTGGCATCGCCACATACATGGCACCGTTCATACCAAACCTGTCAACGCTGACATCACCCTTGAGAGAGCTGATGAAACAAGACCGACAGTATGAATGGATACGTGCCCACCAAAAGGCATTTGACAACATCAAAAAAGTCATATGTGAAGAAGTCACACTAGCATACTTTGACCCAAGGAAAGATACAGTTATACAAGTTGATGCGTCGCAGAAAGGTTTAGGCGCAGCACTGATGCAAGACTCCAAGCCGATATGTTTTGCGTCAAAATCATTGACTGATACAGAACAACGATATGCTAACATTGAACGTGAACTGTTAGCCGTAGTATATGCATGTGAAAAATATCACACATATGTATATGGCAAGTCATTCACAGTACAGTCAGACCACAAACCCTTGGAAATGATCCACATCAAAAACCTTGGTTCAGCCCCACCACGACTGCAGCGATTCCTACTAAGACTGCAAGGATACGATGTGAAAATTAAATACAAACCAGGAAAAGAGATGCTTCTCGCTGACGCAATGTCTCGTCTGAAACCAATACCTGGTGAACCAATAGAGATGGAGGAAGTGCACATACGTCATGTACAATTCTCCGACACCAAAATATCGAAACTGCAAGAAGCAACGAATGCTGATCCAGAACTGTCAGCTCTATCCGAAATTGTATACCAAGGTTGGCCTGACAACCAACAAATGATCCCAAAACCGCTACGAAAGTACTGGGCATATCGAGATGAACTATCTATAGAGAATGGTCTCATTATGAAAGGCCAAAGGATCATCATCCCGAAAGACCAAAGACCAGAAATACTTGACAAGCTACATGAAGCACACCAAGGCATTGTAAAATGTCAGCTCAGAGCAAAAGGCAGTGTATTCTGGCACAACATCAACCACGACATTGAAGAATTGACAAAATCATGCAGTGTGTGTCAATCTCATGGAAAATCCCAACCACCAGAACCAATGAAGTCGCATGAAATACCCAGCAGACCATGGCAGACAGTAGCCGCCGATATCTTCTTCCTTCACGAGAATGAATACTTACTAATCGCTGACTACTATTCCAAGTATACAATCTTACGACAGATCCCCAAAGGCAACTCCAACAGTAGCACTGTCATTCGTTTGCTCAAGAATGTCTTTGCAGAACAAGGCATACCTGAAAGACTGATAAGTGACAATGGACCCCACTTCAACAGCCAAACATTCCGTGACTTCAGCAAATCGTGGAATTTCACTCACACAACATCATCACCTCGATACCCGCAATCCAATGGATTTATCGAGCGAAACATACAAACAGTCAAAACCACAATCAAGAAGGCCAAACAGTCAAACACAGACGTACAAAAAGCCTTAATGATACTCAGAGCAACACCGATTGATCATCACCTTCCATCCCCAGCAGAATTGCTGTATGGTAGAAAACTACGCACAACATTGCCAGCCAAAATAGAAAACACAACTGTCAATAGACACAAAATCCACCAGAGATTACAAATGAGACAGGAAGTACAACAACAACACTTCAACAAAAATACACATCCACTACCCCCACTCCACACTGGACAAACTGTTCACATACAAGACAAATCCAACAAGAAATGGATCCCCGGTACAATACAAGATGTACAACCCGAACCACGATCATATAAGGTCGAAACCGATACAGGGCAAATCTTGAGACGAAACCGTCGTCACCTAAAAGAAACTAAGCAAAAAAGGGTTACATTTGAAACCGAAGATGTCACAGATGATACAGACATGGGTACAAATAAACAAACTCCAACTTGCCCAAGCCAAGTGACAGCACAACCATATCAGACCAGATATGGGAGGACTATCGTTAAACCAACCAGACTTGACTTGTAAATTTATGCTAAATGCACTGGCTAAGATTAAACAAGTTGTTTTAATCAAAGTTGATTTCTTCCTAGGGTAACAATTCCTTAGTAGGTACCCAGGACTAAACTGTTACTGTTTGTTATATTGGTTTTTACAATGTTAAATATTGTGTTCAAAGTTGATTTTAATTCAAGGTTTTAAGATACAATTGAAATAGTTCAGCCTTGCAAGCAAACAAATAGTTTTTCAATCAATACATCTTTCTGACCATATTTGTGAAAACATGAATGCTTTCTTATTTAAAGAAGAGGGATGTAATAATATGGACTATATCATTATGTGCGTAAGCTCACAGTGAGTAACACGCCCTGGAACTGTTTTATTGTGAGTTACTTTATGATGAACCAGAATGAATAAAGAACCGCTCGACTGAACTAGCTGAGATTTAACAAGGAATATCAGCCTCATATCATTTCAAATGGTCACATAACTTTACACCAGCCAAGATACCATATCACATGTACGATCTGTGACTGATTTTATCCTGCTTATATATTTGCTTAGCTGAAAACTGTTCTGAAGAAATATTTTCTGTTGAAGCAGTTCTATGAAATTGGTCCCTGGCGTTGTATAGTTACAGGTACTATGTATGTACTTCATGAATTAAAATACATCTTATACACAGTTCAACCTCCTTTAAGATGCAAAGCAAACCCTGTGAGACAGGTACAAGGCCTCCAAGGTCATTGATAAGCTAAGGTAACCTGACTCTCACCAGGTTTTGTGCTTGACCCTGCTCCTAGAACGTGATGGTTCCTCAGTCACCCCAATTTCATTTTCCCCTTGGAAATAAAACCTGGATAAAATACATGAATACATACTTGTCATTCACATGACACCTACAGAAAAAAAAGTACAGTCAAATTTTCTTTTGTTTCCATACATGTAGTTCCAACAGTTGTCATGGTCATCGACCAATTTGGCCCACATCCATTTCTTGTCAAAACAAAATTCTACCATTGTGGCAGTATGTACTGGCCTACTTTCATAATTTGTTCGGAGATGGTCACACGCTGGGCATGTTACAGGTTTCTTTATTAGATTTCCCTGACAAGTGGTAATACCATGTGTAAGCTCCACTTTATGAGACCTGCAGTGACCTCCCTAATCCCTAAGTATTTTTTTTTCTCTGGAGCAGCAAAGTTGGCTGTTTTCAAGATCAGCACAAAATATGAGACATTGGCACATTTTAAGGTGAAACTGGAGAAAACATTTCCTAAATTTGAAAACACAAGAGAAACAATTTCCATGTCACTGTAGACCATGGTGTGTGGGTATAAGAAGCTAGAATCCAAGATGCAAGCAACACGCCTGGTTTGGTCTCTCGAATGTTGCGCCTCTACCATGCCTCCTATAAGCTTGAATCAAAACGGAAGAATTTGTGAAGTTATAAAGTGACTAAAATTGCAAGGTATGCAATATCAGTTTTATTTCTTGTTCAGCAGGAAACATCTAATTGTTTAAAAAAGTAACAAAATTTAAGAGGTAATTTCTGAAATTCAAAGGACATACTGTGTAGAAATTGAACTGCTGCCAAGGTAACATTTGATGATGATATCGAAACTGATCATCAGTCATTTGTTTGTTTGTTTTGCTCCAGGTATCAGAAGGACACATTAAACTTGTCCAAGTACATGTGTAGGAAACTGGGACACAGCATGCATCTTCTTGGAATACTTCCTAAAATTGGTCAAGGATGGAAGAACTATCCATCCTGAAGGACCAAAGTAAATGTTCCCAAGGCTATAATGTATAGATCCGGCCAGTTTCTTGATGGATATGTCATCTCAGTCTGGTCTCCCTGGGAGTATTCTCTAGGGAGGAGTGCACCAATACTCAGCAGGAACTGCTGGTTGACTCTGGACTCTGTGACGGCAACCACAATGATCAGAATGAAGATGATGACGATGGTAAGATTTAACAACCTTTGTCATTTTAAAAAGACTTACTCAAGAGAAACCAACTGACAGTTATTGGCGACAAAATAGAAACTGTTTTTCTGTGTTTCTAGAAAGTCTGCCCAACTACGTGTAGATCTTCAAGATGCTGGAAGATGCTGGTTAAGCACTTTTGCGGGTCAGTTCAGTTGCAGTGACTAAACTGCAACAGAGTTGTTGGCTTGGTTTGGCTTGGTATCAAGATACTGAAAACTAACAAAAAATGTCACTGGAATTCTTTTAAAAATTTAAAATATTGAAGCACACCAATGCAATAATGTTTATGAAATAAAAAAGACAATGTTCCACCACTTGAACAAAAATTGAGCCTGGCAGTATTTTTTGATAACATTAATTTTCAAGAGATGTGCCTGCATTATTAACTGTTTCTGGTTGCCCACCTTTTTTCGCTTGGCTCTCCAAAATTGTTTCAGTCAATGAATTTTACGTCAGAATTTTGTTTATTATTTTCGACAAAACACACCCCAGATGAGTTGAACTACAAAACTGTACATGCACAAGTTTCTTTTACTATTTACAATTTTTATCCCTACTCATTGTTTCTCCAGATAGCTTTAAAATAACAACAACAAAACAATTTACTTTTGCACAAAACAAGTTTTGCCGGGCATAACAGCAGCCTGCCCACTATTACCCTGAAACGAACACAAGTCGTAAATTCTGTGTCATTGCAATTTAGGCAAGAAGAACACAGTAATTTATTGGAAGTTACCATTCTTAAACATAAATTAAAGTCCTGTCCTTCAGCAGGTAGCAGTCAAGACCACTTCTCAAACTTTATTTGTTTGTTCAGCTTTCAGAGCTAGTTAACTTATTATGATCCCAATGTCACTCTGTGAACCCAACTCTGTAATAAATCATTCCCTTTCTGTCAAACTCATGTGGGTTTGAGGAATTAAAACACAATGTAAACTGAACTCTGTTTCTCTCTCAGACAAGCCACAGTAATGTGACGCTGCTCCTTGACTGTTAGTGTGTTTTGTGTTGTTTTTTTTCTTTAAATAGGATTTAATAGCACTTGTTTGTCTACTCAACTGATCAGCAGATTATGTTCAAACTAGTTTGTATTAAAGCCGCAGGCTGCCAATTAGGGCCAATTTTATGGAGCTTATTAAGCGCTAAGCACAAGTAAACTATGCTTTACTTGACTAAGTTTACCAGCCAAATAACCATTCCTCATGTTCCATCTGTGACTGATGGAACTGTGCTGCTTACTTTTGCTCAACAGAACAGATTTAAGCAATGTTTACTGCTGAAGCAGGCTTTTTTGAAATTGGGCACTGAGCCAAATTTTATTGAGCCATTGATTTGAAGCAAACTGCTTACTATTGTTTTGCAAACTATTGTTTGTGACACAGAAAGCTGAGCTGTATTACACTAGTGGCCATTAAAGGCAAAGTATACCTTTGGTTTTTGGAACCGCTCGATTATATTAGTCCTATGTAAATGTAGACATATGCAATTAAACTATCGTGTGAAAATTTCATTTCAAAAGGTGGTCGTGTTTTTCAGATACCATCCAAAAATATCTGGAGTGGTTTTGTCCACGCAGGAAGAATAATCCATCAATCCTGAGAAACGTTTCTGACAGAAACATTTCTCAGATTCAAATTTTGGGGGATAGAAACTGATATATTTTTCCAATAACCACATCACTTCGAAGTGAAATGTTTCTCAAAATGCATTATGCTATCAAAGCTGCTGTACATCTTACCAAGTAAGTTTTTGTTGCCATTTATTTTAAGAGTAATCACCAAATGTATTCCCTTTAAAGGCACTGAACACGTTTTGTAATTGTCAAAGACCAGTATTCTCACTTGGTGTATCCCAACATATGCATAAAATAACAAACCTGTGAAAACTTGGGCTCAATTGGTCATCGAAGTTGCAAGAAAATGATGAAAGAAAAAACACCCTTGTTGTACAAATTAGTGTGCTTTCAGATAGGAATAAAAGGCTTCTGGCCAGAAGTCTTTTATTATTTTAGTGAGAAATTACCTCTTTCTCAAAAACTACGTTACTTCAGAGGGAGTCGTTTCTCACAATGTTTTATACTATCAACAGCTCTCCGTTGCTCCTTACCAAGTAAGTTTTTATGCTAATATATATTTTGAGTAATTACCAAACGTGTACAGTGCCTTTAAAGGGTGCCCACAACATTGATAAGATTGAAAATATAAATGTCCACAGATTTGCTTAGATAGCTTACATAAGATGGTCATGGTGGAAAACTTCCCTTTAAGTGGTATACGCTTGGTAATCACTCTTAATATTAATGGCAATAAAACTCATTGGCTAGAAGCCTACAGCAGCTTACGATAGTATAAAGCATTTTGAGAAACATTTCACTTCAAAGTTTTGTGGTTTTAAAATGTAAAAATATAAAAGTTTTTATGCCCACAAATTTGAATCTAAGAAACATTTCTGTCAGAAACGCTTCTCAGATTGTGTATTCCTATAGGCCTATTTCAATTTCAATTCACTTTATTATCCACAAATGGGAAATTCATTTCGGCCTTTACATCAATAAGTTAAATTTACAAAAATTACAATACGTAAAATTTTACCATTTCAGTACAAAACTACATCAAAAAACCACAATACTTCTCTATATAAGAGGAATGACACAAAAAGTTATAGACAAATATAAAAGCTAAAAGTACATAAAAAATTGCAAACAAAAGTATATTCAAAATATGGACATGTTCGCTCCGGATTTTTCGTCGTCGATATCTCAAAAACGCGACCACCTTTTGAAATGAATGTTCACAGTCTAGTTTTATTGTATCAACATTTATATAAGGTTAAAACAATCGAATGCTTCCAAAAACCACCGGTATACTTTGCTTTTAAATACTTTTTGCTTGAAATACTGGGTAGATTTTAAGATATGAGTCAAACAATTAGTTTTGA
Source organism: Leptasterias polaris (assembly GCA_037783415.1). Classification (NCBI taxonomy): domain Eukaryota; kingdom Metazoa; phylum Echinodermata; class Asteroidea; order Forcipulatida; family Asteriidae; genus Leptasterias; species Leptasterias polaris. The sequence continues at coordinate 1,816,928 of JAZGTN010000164.1, forward strand.
TCTCGCGAGACCATACTTGACTTTTAAAAAGTAGTGGAAACACTAAAAGTATGTTTGTTCTATTTATCGTGTGATTCTTGTGACTCCGATGACTGGTTGAGTTAAAAATGTCCCAGGTTTGTTATTTCATGTATGGGTCACACTCGCATAAAGGACCAATACTAGTCTTTGACAAATGAAAATGTTGGCCACCTGCTTTAAAGAGATCATACAAGTAGGATGTACTGTTGCTGCTGGTTTTTCTTTTATTTGACCAAAACCACATGAACAAAATGCATCTTGGCAAGAAAGATGAACATGCATACAGGTAAAAATGTGTATAATCTTAACACACTGAGATAAGTGTATGGTTAATAATCATGTAATGCAGAGCTCTGTTTCATTGGATTAGGCATTCTTTGCTATGTTAGCTTCTATACTGTTAAACAAGTGTTCTGTTAGCCTTAAGAACTTTCCCTTTATAAGTGTTGGCTTGTATCAACCGCATGTGAATAAAACATCACTGACCGCTTGGTCAGTGATTGGATCTAAGGTCATGATGACCCAATTCACCTGATGTCATCATCACAATAATCTTGGTTGTGCCGTTTTAGGAGTCAATTATGTCCGTGTGTGTTATAGTGTAGTGCACATTTTAGGCGTTCCTGCATTTATATACGCTTAGGTCTATCTGTTGACTCTCAAAATAGTGAGCATGGGACAGTCACTGCGTGTGACTTTGCACAGGCCTGAAATTTCATTGTTTTTTAGGGCAAGGCTACTCCGGCCTTGATAATGATACATGTAGATGCAGATTTTGAACGCAAATTTTGAACGCAAATTTTAAATGCAAATTTTAAATGCAAATTGCGTGCAAGGGTTTAATACCCAGTTTTGTCATGGTTTGGTGGCTCATCTGGGTTGTGTTTTTAAGGCCCTATCTAATGAAGAATCACAGTACAGTCAATGTGTACCTCTGACAGAATGTAAAATTGTGCATTACCGCTCATGTGTGAAATGCATGTTAAACTCCCATCCAACTTGTTATCATAAACGAGAAGGTGTTGCTAGAATGGCAGAAAGTTGAACTGCAGCACTTTGCAACCTTTTGGAAAAGGCTGAAGCCAGATGTTTCTGTGCTTTATAGCAATTCAAGTTGAGGAGGTCATTCTTATATGTGATACCTAAGTGAGGCTGGAAGAGACAATAACTAAGCCTCCTTTTCATGTAGAGTCAAAATTAGGGACATGACGATTAAGGGGATGGCAACTTCAGGCCTAAATTGAATTATCAGTTCTATGTTTTCTATGTTTTAAAATTATTTATGATTTATCTATCTTTTAATGAAACCATTAACTTATCCTCAAAAGTCCATTGCACTGTACCCGTAGGCCTGAAGAACCATGTGACAAGAAGTCAAAGAAATCTTAGTTTTTAGATGTGGGAGGAACTTCACTGGGGTGGGGGGGGGGGGGGGGTTAACCCATGCAATCGGGTAAGGACTAAAAGCCCAATCCACATGCAAGGCTCTGGTCTGATGCCAGATTCGAACCAGGGTCCACAGAGGTGAATGGCAGGGAAGAAAGCCCTAAAAGTGAACCTGAATTAACCAACTTGGCTCTGCTTTTGCATTGGTGCCCTTAATTTGTTGTGACTCTTCAAGCATGAGGACCAATGGCCTCCACGTGATTATTTTATTAGAATGTTTGTTTGGAGTTGTCTTAGACTGATTTTGACCCCATCTCATCAAAGGTATGTTGAGCCATGTCACGTGTCAGTCCCTGCCTGATGCTTCATTCCTGAAAAGGCGAGGGCGTCAAGGCATTTTCTCCTTTGCAAAGGGCACCTCTTGGAGAAAATTTTAAAAAAATGAACATTTCAAGGGGCACCAAGGCACTGACCAAGTCAGGCCTGTGTCACATATTTACCCAAAATGCTAATTTAAAGTAGGTTTTAAAGATTAGCTGAACTGCAAAGTTCTAAGCTGCATCGAATCTGCGTAATCCAAGTCCTAGATTTAACTTTGAGTAATTTGGCAGTAAATATTAAAATATAGTGATTGAATAGGCTTATGTTACCATGGAAAGTACCACAAGACTAGGCCTACAAGTCTAACATAACCTGCACAATGACCCAGAGACGACTCAGACAAATAAAAGTAAATTTTATACTTAGTCTAGTAAGGGCAAAACATTTTTATCTTGGTAAAAGGGACCACTTTATTTATGGGAAATGTTATTATTAGGTGTTCGGGCACACAGCCCGTAACACCTCTTGTTTTTGTTCCGTTTTTTTTTCTTACTTTTTAATACTTCTTATTCTTCTTCTTATCCCCCGCGATTGTCCGCTAACAAAAGCACACTTCCCAAGCTCGTATAAACTTGAAATTTCTACCATAGTTAGATATCCATTAGGAGACGAAACCGTTTCATTTACGTCATGATGACGTCATCAGGTGTCAAATTACAAGGTTTTTAGAAAAAAATAAATTAATCTTTGAAAATCTGTAACAAATCACACTTAAGAGACCGGCGGTTGTTTTATGCGGGATCATACTTAGGTCATATAGGTCTTTATTTTTTGTCGTGTGCGTGACCTCACATGACCTCTACTTCCGGTCGTAACATGAAGAAACAGGAAGTGCCTTGTAATTTAAAAGTGGCACACTTTTTGAAGTTTTTTTAACGGTGTTATAGTCGAGCAAGAGTCTGGTTTAACAAAAAAAGACAAATGACGTCATAAAAGTCAAGAGCGCCCTCTAGCGGCAGGTTGAAAACAATTAAAAATGCACTTTTCCTAGATGTCTGTGGCGAAGTTTAAGATAATCGTTTCGAAATTGGTATACATAATGACCTTCATGCAGACAACATATGTGTGAAGTTTTAGATTGATGACGTCATCGTGTGTCACATGGTATTGCCTTAAAGGTTTACTTTTTGAAGCCGTGTATTTACAAAACCACAAGATCGACTGAGTTGAAACTTGGCATGTTGAAAGACAGTGATATTGACTATGTAAATCTAAAGAGAAAACATGATGACGTCATTCCTTTTTTTTATACAAATATTTGAAATATTGACCAATTATTACGGGTATTTATTGACCCGCTGTCAAACCACGGGCTACACACACACTACGCGAACTAAACCAGTTTACTGTTTTGTTATCACGTAGTGTGTGTGTATACGTTGAGCAAATCATCCGCAAGGTTCAAAGTCCATCAAACATGCTTGTGGTCTAGTCTCTGTTCAAGGTTCGCGCAACCTGCTTTTGACAATACGCTTTGTTAGTCTCTAAAACAGCCGTCCATGCAAACCTCGTTAACAAGCAAATGCTGTGCTTTCGATCGTGTGCTTTTTAAAACTTTTGCTAAAGCTGGTGGTGCTATATCAAATTATGGTCATGCTTTTACCACGCTCTGTGGCATTATTGGCTTGCTCTGTGACAGATCGGCTCGTTTTAGTCTACGCAAACACCAATGTGAGCATTTTTGTTGGCCAACAAAGACACACTTTGAGTCGTGCGTAGCGCGTACACGCGTGCACTTTTCCATTGTTTTTCATCAATGATGGTGGTCAATGACGTGGTCAATTTGCTTTGATTTGCTGTAAAACGTTAATCGGTGACAGGGTACGCTGAATATAAGGCATTTCATCACTAAGGTGACAAAAGGAATTGTCGTGTGCTTATTAATACTAGCAGAAAACATGCGTATAACGTAACAACGATCTACAACCACGTTGCAAATTTACAATAAATTTGCAATGTTGTGTTTTGCACTCGTGGGGCCCAATTTAATTATATTATGTACTGGAGCATTATTTTTGTGCTCCTATAGTAAATTGCAAGATTGAGCTCAAGCCGCGATATATTACATTTAACGCTTGTTTTCCTGATAAAAGACGTCATCAATTGTAACATGACTTCGACTTAAAGTTGCAGTTTTACCAGATTTGTATACACAGTATTACAATTGCCTGGTCAAGCTTAAAACCAAATTGATGTATTCAAGCTGACAATGAGTAACATCCCATATTTGAACGTCATGCCGAACACCTTGTTTTTGTTGTGTAACAAAAATTTAAGTCTAGTTATTATTTTAATTTTATTCCGGAAACCTGTAAGCAAGGGTGCTTGCTATGTGAACCAAAAACACCTGGGCCCAATTTCATAAAGCCTGTAAGCACAAAAACTTGCTAAGTGCAGAAAAACTTTGCTTAGCAGAAACAGGTTACCTGCCAACATTCCATAAAGTTAACATTGTTGCAACTGGTGCCCCGCTCATTTTTTGCTAAGCAAAGAAATTTTCCAAGCAGTATTTTCTGCTAAACAGCTTTATGAAATTGGGCCCAGGGGTGTTAACCCCTACACTTTCACAAGTGTGCTGGGTTCTTTTTTGTGTGCACTACCAATCCCAGTACACCAGACCTACGACTTTATGTCACATCCGAAGGACAAATTAATTCTGGTAAAGCAACTTGCTCAAGGATACAGGTGCCACGACCAGGACTAGAACCCACACTCTGCTGATCAGAAACAACAGAACTTGAGTCCAGTGCTCTTAATTACTCGGCCACGACTTCCAACACTTCCAGGAACATTACTTGGGCAAGGGACCACACACTAAACTCTTTTAAGCTAAGGAATTACAATCTCAAATCTCCTACTCAGGTGGGATTCCAACCCATAACCCCAATCAAAGTGAAAACCTATTGCAGATCTACTCTCTTAAAGTTTTAGATTGAAATTCACTCTAATCGATTGAAACTAGTGACAACTGCAAATAATGTTGTCCCTAGTTTCAATAGACTACAGTGACTTTCAGTGTAAAACTTTTAAGAGAGTAGACTGACTAAAAGGCCTGAATATTACATTTGTTTACTTCTAAGTTACTGTGGTTACATGGGTTCAAAAAAAGTTTAGTTTTATTAAAGTAAGTTGACTAAAAGGTTGGGAGAGAAAAGTTTTGTTCAACCTACCACTTTTGGGGGGGGGGGGGGGGGGGTTTCCTGGCCAGGCAATAGAAACCATTGTAAGCCTATAATCTAAAAAGAAATATACATAAGAGCACCCACTCATAGGATGTTCACTTCAGATGGTGGTTAATTTTATTTTATGTCTCTTGGAAACAAGGAATTCAAATGAATTCTCCCACAGTCTTTTAACAACCAATGTACCATTTGATTTAACACAATTTTTTATTTATTTTTTTATTTTTGCCTGCATGTTCCCTTTTGTGTGCTTGCTCTTTTCCACCCCAGAACAATTAGTTGAAGACAAAGCCAATAAATGAGCATAGAAACAAGGAATGAATGCGTAAATGGTGAGAACGTGACTGTAGAAAACATGGTTTTGATTAAGTTTATAATCAAATTACCAAGATCTGAAACATGTTTGTGATAAACAAGTGTTAGTTGTCCAAGAAGTTTCTCCCTAAAATCCTTGAAAATTGTAACCTTAACCTCAGTCAATAAACTACCATGCATGCAGTTACTGATTCACCAAATTCCTTAATCAAGTTACAGTCTGTTCTTGCCCCAAACATCTTCCCAAGACTAATGCAGTGCAATGGTAGTTCACACCATCGATCCTTAGAAATGGTACAGGTGTTATAATCTGGTTAGGTTTGATTAATGCTATAAACACTAAATGATAGTCCTTTTAAAAGTCTATTATTTATTAAAACAAAATAATGTTAACTGCATAGAAGTTTTCACCGATCTTGAACTTGGGACTCCAAACATTGCATGGTTACATATCCAGAAGAAGTTTTAAAACGCACCCAGCATTGGAATCTTTCACCCCAGCCATCATCACCTTGTGGCTGACTGCCTACCCCCCCCCCCCCCCAGGGCTGTGCAAAAAAATGATGATATTGCTTTATCAATCGTATGTAATTGAATAAGAGACTCATCAGGTGGGTTGATCTTTTGGGTCATTCCTGCATTTCCTTAAGGATGTCCTTGTAAGAAGCCTACCTCATTGGCTGAAGATTTGCCACTCTCATTCAATCCATCCCATAATATGCCCATAAAACCAAGTCACAACAAGTGGGGCAATCAGCCCACAGCCGCTGGAACTCTTTTAGCCGACTGTTGGTTGTTGCACATACTTTCTTGAGAGGTGGTACACAGAGATTGTACATGCGGACCATGTATAGCTTTGTAGGTTGGAGAGGCCTTTGGGTCTTGTCTGTGATTTTGCTATTGGGATGCTGTATGAATGTCCAGGGCCAGGTCTCCTCGGACTCCCAGGCCAGCTCATCATGTAAGTGACATTCAGATCTTGCGTTTGTAACGTGAAGCAAATAGTTTTCCAAGAAAAGAAAAAATTGCAATTTTCAGTGTAACATAGCAAAAACTTTTTTTTCAACAGCTATCACTTTTTCTGTTCTGCCATAAAACCTCCGCAGCTTCTAATGATTTGTGGTAGCTGGCTTCGGGATTTTATGCTGAGCTAAAGTCTTTTAAAAACTGGACAGTTGAATGACATTTTTGCAATGTAGGTGCGAGAGTGTTGAACTTTTTGTTCATTTAGAACAATCTGTTGCTGTTATAAATAATCTTGTCTTGTTAGTAGGAGGGACCTATGAAAACGAAATGATATAATCTCTATGCAGAACAAGCTTTTTGTTGTTTTAAACTGGGTGGGGTTTTTTTAGATTGTGTAATTTTTATTCTCAATATGGCTATTTTAGTATTACACAGACTGGGGTTTATGTTCCTTAATAATGTGTTCTGGGTCCAATAACACAGAGCTGCTTAAGCACAAAAAGTACTAATACTACTAAGCACAAACAAATTTTGCAAAGTTAGCAAAGTGCTTGTGGGAATAATCTGCCAGAATAGTGGTTTGAGTTGTTTTCTGATGTTGCATGACTTGCATGCTGAAGGTGTGTGGTGCATCCTTACACTACACAGTAGGCAAACACGCATTGTATGAACAAAAAAGTATAAAATTTTTAGTAGTGTATTTTTTATTCACAATCAACCCCCTCTGCTCAAAAACCTGGATACAGGTACCACAGACTGCCACAAAGTACCATACCTTCCAGGCTATAATTGGTTGTATGAGACCCTCTTCTGTTTGTACAGCTGGTATTATGTGGAAACCCCATGGCTTATGTACTGTGGACTTGGTCTCTCCATGACCTCCATGGTCTCTCTGTAGTCTCCTGGTGAATTAATAGTGTGGCAAGGGCCACTAGTTGGGCAGTAGAGTAGTTGATTGTACAGCTAGTCCATAAATTTAGTACTAACTCTGTATGGTGTTTCTCAAGCACAATTAAGGAAAGGATTCTATGAAATTTTGCCTGAATTCCTAGTTACATAGGTGATTTGAAATTCTCTCCAATCCAATCAGCAGTTAGAACAAAGTACTACTTAATAAGTTGTCCTCAATACAAGAATATTAATTGCAATTGCAGAGATTAATAACAATCAAAACTCTGCTCACTTAATTACCTGTTCCTATTTTGTTGATACTTTTAGCGAGTGATACCGGTCCACCGTCGGATTTGCCCTGCACTGACCCTGATGGGAAAATCGTTATACACGGTGACAGATACCAACTGTCTGAATGTTCCTTCTGCTCATGTAACAACTCCACGCTCAGTTGCCAATTTGAGACTTGTCCCCCGCTGACCTGCAGGAACCGCATGAAGTTTGAGGGAATTTGCTGCAAAGCCTGCCCCTACAGTAAGTATCAAAAACATTTTAAGGTAAAATTTACTCGACTGATAATCATCAGGGAAGCAAATTTGTTAGTTCCAATCTGTAAGTTCACTAAGGTAGCAACTATCGGTAGCAATCCTGCAGAGAAATATATCCATCTGAATTTACTCTTCAGTCAAGACAGTGATATTTGACTAACAGGTCTCAAAATTAACACGGGACCGCAGGCCCGAGGCCAGTGTTTAGTGTCTGGCCAGTAAATTTATGACTGGACAAGTCCGGCGGTCTGATGTGATTGAATAATAATACCTCATCCCATCTTTATTTTTAAAGAATTATGTTCAAATGTTGACTTTGAGTCTGATTATTATGTTTCAATTTTGTTGAGTATTTATGAAAGTTATACTCATAAGTACATACATTTTGTAAAAACAGTTTAATCGTGAAAGTGTAGATGGTTTTTTTTCTTCTCATTTTAATTCTGGTCTTGTGAACAACTTTCTTATCCAGCAAAAGTTTGGGGCCACAAGTCCTGCAGTCTTGTGAATTTTCCCCAAAATATTTTGAGCACTGTTGTTGAAACAAGCTTGACAAAAAACATGAACAAAATCCCTGACTTAAAGTTTTTAAATTGTTCTCACCAAAACAGGACAACCTAAATTGACAATGCCCACAGGTTGACAGTTAGGAAAACTTGGGAGGATGGCAACGAATTTACTCTTTAAAGAAAGATGCAAGTCTCAAAAAGTAGTATTCTGAAACCAAAGTATGGTTGTTTTTGAAACCACGACTTGAGCTCGGTCTCTGGCTTGGGCTCCTTCTGCCTGTTTGAAGTTTCGTATAGGAAAGCACTTGTTTTCTAACTAACTGACGGAGCCAAGCTGTGGTTGCAAAAATGGCATAAGATTCAAGATGTTGGCCGTTTTGTTACCTGAAGCGAATTTTCATAAAATAACTTTTGGTAAATTTTCCCCTCGTTCTCAATAATAAGTATATTTAGAGGCAATTGACTCCCTCTATCTAAAGATGCACTAATTGCAACATTGGAGCTCTCCCATCTTACCTTAGTAACCTGTTTTTTCAAAAGTTCTATAACATTGCTGGTACATTTAATTCTGTTACACCATGAAGTCTGCACAGTAATTGCTACTGTTTATACTTTAAATAACTGTCAATTTTATTTTAAACAAAAGAGTTTGAGTGTACCCCGCATGGTGCTCTTATTTTTGGTTCCATTTCTGCTTACTTTTCTCCTTGAATAAGCCCTGCTCTTAGCTTTAGCTTCTTTATTTGAAATCAGAATGCCACCTTTATGGTTACCCTAAAGGTACCTTTGCGTTTTTTTGAACAGCAATTTTTTAGGGCTAAATGAGAAAAGGATGCCTGCAAAAATACTACAGAGAAAGTACTAATGTGTGTAGTGACAACTGATCTTGGACCTCTTTTGCTCAACTCTTGTCCTGACAAACTCTTGTTTTTCCTTTGGGATAACCATGTGGACCTAATGTCCCTTTTGCTATAGGTCCTCAGTTTGAATGTCACAACAAGTACCCGGTACAGGCACACACACACACAAGATTTTTTTAACAGCATCTCTACAGACTTTGGAAAAGCTTTAGAATAGATCAAGCTAAACTGCAAACGTCAATAAAATCTAGCTCTTAAAAGCGATGTGAAATTGGCATGGGTACAGAACGCTGGTGTCGAGGGCGAACTCTGGTCCTGCCAGCACCTGCTAACTTCTGGTAATCACTCAGTGGTTTCATGGTCTCTGTTTTCCACCTGGGGTGGATGAAACAGTTCTTCATGCTATCCCTAGGCTCCCTAAGGTCAAATTCATCGTCTGGGAATGTCTTTGCTGTTATTTGTAACCTTAGTAGAGTTCAAGTCTCCTTGATTGGAAACCCTGGATACCTGAACGATACAGCAGTCACAGCAGGAACTCACTCCTTGAGAGTAGTCTCTCTGTGACGGCCTGATTGCCCCCACTCCCCCATGGGGCTTTGTGTCTCTCAAACCCTGGATGTGTGTGTGGAGCAGTTAGTTAATAGAAATTTTACACCCCTATATGGTAAACCACTCACAAAATTTATCTTGGACTCCAAAGGTGCAGGATCTAATATGGCCTGTCCCTGGAGCTAGGAGTAACTGTGACTAAAGAAAAGAAAAGGAAAACAAAATTCAACCACTTTACATATGGTATTCAGAAATGTTCTCTGTGCCCATGTGCGGTATTATTTAAAGAACTTTTTGGAGCTTGTGAAGTAATTGATTCCCTTTGAAAATATCATTGAAACCCGGACTTGACATAGAAAAGGCAACAAATAAGCACAATAAGCACTGGGATTTGTTGTTGTCTTGTGAGAAAATATGAGCGGGTATCTTAGGGAAATCTGTCCCCCAGAGATTCTGTCCCCCATTAACATGGGAAATTAACATAGGCTGAAGGAGGTTGATTCAAAAGAGGGCGCTATCAGAACAAAATTGTACACATTTCGCCGTATATGGGGGGGGGGGGGGGACCAGAATCTCCTGGGGACAGAATCTCCTACCACACAGGCACTCACCTTGAATCACAGAATCTCGGGACACCCATGATAATCTGCCATGATTTGCCAGGAATCTCAAGCCATTATAAATTGTTTTTTTGATTCATTCCAATATTTCATTTCAAAGACATTAGTGAGCCCAATAAACTATAGTGTTTGGCCACGGACTCTTGTAGTGGAAATGCTTTTCTTAGGATACAACTGAGTTTTTCCAATAATCGTAAATTTAAAATGCAATTCGGTTGGACCGCAAATTTTTGAATGTTTTCTAAATAAACCATAAACCATAAGTTATTTGAAGCAAACTACCTTCATCATTTTGTCTGAAACGGTAAATGTAACGCGATAAACTTCTAGTTAAGGGGTTAATTTTCTTCCACTAACTTAATTTAGTATAAAAAAATATGTTTAAAAAAAAATGTGTCTTCTTGTTAATAGACAATTCTTAATTGTCTGTGGTACACAATTGGTTGTAGAGCCAGACCGCTTGATAAATATAATACAAATTACAATGATAACATTAAACATTTTTGCGTTGATAATTAGTCTTTATGAGGGATTGTTGAGATAATGGACATCTTTGACTGTACGAAGTTTATTGGAGACACAACAACAATTTGTTTTTGGTTCTGCCTCTTGTCAATGGACAAACTCATCAGATTTCTTCAGACATCTTCTCGAGAATTCAGAAGGTTATGGGTTCTAATCCCACCCAAGGTACCTGTAGATCCCCCTAGCTCAGTAAGCAGTGTGCATTGCTCACAATGCTAACAATAATCCACTCACTTTGTTTTGTTCAGATGTGACCGTTGAAGATGTGATTCCAGTTGTACCTCCCAATACCGAGATCGAGCAGGGTAAAGCGGGTGAGATCCCCCTAGATCTGGATGTGATGTACGCCTTTAACGCTGAGGCAACGAGTGTTGCTGGACAAGGACTTTGGACGACGAGGCTATGGATGGCACAAAATGAAGATGGTACTGGCGAGCTCTCTGGTACTATCGTGGAGGAGGCCCTCACCGAAGGACAGCAGTCACAAGATCTGAAGAAGAACCCTAGGGGGCAATTCTCCATAGAAGACATCAGGTATCGCTTTGACTTGACTGATCACACATGTGATGAAGCCAAGTTCATCTGTGCTAAATTCAACAAAGGACCCAAGCCAGAGGTGGAAAAGGACTATTTGACGTTCTTCTTCAGTGCTAAACCAACAGAGGAAGTTTTGACTGGCTGTGTCGAAAATACTTTCTGTAAAGGTAGGCTATCGGTTGTACCTTAACCCTATCATTACCAGCAAATATTTCACAGTAGGACCTTGCATACCAGCAGTGTGTTACCCCTCACAATGCTTCTGCACCAACGAATTTGTGTGGATTTTAATGAAGAGCGCCCCCAATGTGCAGTGAGTGATTTTTCATGTGTATTGTATGCACTGTACAGGCATACAGTCTAATCCTCCATGGTGTCAGTAAATCAAATAGCATTATAGCATACCACCAAATCTAAATCATTTTATGTCACAGAACTATTTATTGAAGGACATTAAATACAAATGAACCACAAAAAAGTGTTGACAAACGACCAAATGTACATAATTTTATGTCACTGAACTATTTATTGAAGGACATTAAATACAAATGAACCACAAAAAAGTGTTGACAAACGACCACCCCCTTCCCCCTTCCCCCCTCCCCCTGCCTTCATTCCCCATTTGACCGGTTTTCTGGGCATGTACTGTAGAAACCCGATTCTTCCCTTAAATTTGATCATACTCTCATCAGGAGATAAGTTCTGTCCAGGGTAATACAGGTTGCGAAATTTGGGGAGGATGACATCCAGCAAAGGCCTAACTTTCTTAAGCTTGTCACATCCAGAGGCTGGTTGAGGCAACTGGTTGTCAGACAGGTGAAAAAATCTCATAATGGAACTAAATCTATTTCTGGACATAATGGATGGATACAATGGCGTGAGTAGAACTTCAGATGTTGACCAGTACATGCTGTACTGAGGTGACTTGTTGATACCCATAGCAAGCAGGAGTGCGACAAATGCCATCATTTCATTTAAGTGAGTGGGGGTCCAGGACGTTTGTGAAGCACTTTGTTCTGCGTAGCGGTTTGTTTCGTCTACAAGCATATCCCAAACCGTACTGCAAAAGAACAACTGGAATACCTGTGTTGCAGAAAGTCCTGTAAAATCACTGGTGGGGCCGGCATCTCCGGTGAATTGCATCGGCTTCCTGTTGAGACGACCGATCTCTTTCCAACCCGATCTGAAGTCTGGTTTCTTCCGTGTAGATTTAGCGTTTTCCTGCAGTAGGAAAGAGGGAAGAGGCAATATGCATCAGGGCGCTGTAGATCTATCACTTTACGTAAAGTGTGCTATATGCAGAGTTATTTGAGGACCCAGATTGATGAAAATTTTATTATGTAACCTTCTCGTTCCACAAATATAGGGCAAGGGGGTGGGGAAGGGGTGAGAAGGGAAAGGGGTGGGGGAAGGGGTGAGAAGGGAAAGGGGTGGGGGAAGGGGAAAGAAGTGGGGGAGGGGTGTGCATGCAGTTGCCATGTCAAATTGTGGTAATTAACTTTCCCATTGTTTTTGTGCTTTTTAGTGTAATAGTCCTTATCGCCAATAATAATAATAACACTTAGATAGCGCTGGTATCTTAACCGAGGGTTAATTCATTGCGTTGCACCAACAGAGGGCGCCCTTCCGCAAACCATTATGGGATAATTCTTTACATCCAACATGGCCGCCAATGGTGGCCCATCGTTGATGGTCTTTTTGTATTCATTGTTGCCCGAGTCTACACATCATAACTTTAAGTGACAAACTTAATAATTCAGAACGCCCGCAGAAACGCCATTTTATTGTTCTATGTACCTTTAAGAGCCATTGTCCTAAATCAAATTAAAAGCCAATGTAAAAAGGGGTACTTTTGGACAAATTTATGCCCAAGTTATTCCTGCCCTCTAACTGCATGCACGGTCATGACCTACTCCCTAAAAACATCGTGCTTACCTGCTCCACCTCGCTCGCCGATTCGCTGGAGGTTGATTCACCACCATCCTGCGTGTCGATCTCCCCTTCCGAGTCGATCTCCCCTTCCGAGTCGATCTCCCCTCCTTCCGAGTCGATCTCCCCTCCTTCCGAGTCGCTGTCTGCAAATATCTCGGCCAAAATTTCTGCATTTCTATCGCCGTCCATAATGTTGCAGCCACTTGTTCGTTTGAATGAATGCGCGCCAACAGGTCCGCGGCCGGGGGGACGCTATAAATAACAATGGGATTAACGAATTCGCCAATAGAGGGCGCCCTTGTTACTTTCTCAATAAGCATTATGGGTGGGGACCAATAAGCGCCACTGGTTGTTAAACAATACATTTGACAAGGTGCCATATGGAGCCCTGGTCGGGAAGAATGACCCCAAATATGTGCCATTTGTCGCCCGTGGTACTGATAGGGTTAAACCACCTCGAAGACTGGTTGGTAATTAACAAAGAATTAATTGATTAGTCTCAATCTGGAAGTTCACTGCTTATAAAGTTACCAATCCTCAGAGAAATATTTAGGTCTGGAGACTTAGGGGAGAAAATATCATTTGGGGCCCTCAAAAGACCATTGCTTGTTTTTTTTTATCGCCACATTTAATAGAAACATACACTTAAACTCTTGACAAAACGTAAAATGTTTTTTCTTTGTTTTCACAAAACTTGACTGCCACATTTGATGCAATTTTCACAGGTTTCTTGTGTAGTGTGTTTATGGAAGACTAGAGGGGTGGAGTTAAGTTACTCTTCCCTTCAAGCACATTGAAGTGTAAAAAAAAAAAACTTCCCTTAAAGGGTGTGGTCAACATTTGAAGGAGTGAAAATATAAAAGTTCACAGATTTGCACAAAACTTACATGGTATAAAAATGGTCATGCTGGAAAACTTCCCTTGAAATAGTTTTGCCTGAAATTGTAGTAATTTCGAAATGAGTAAAACAATTAATTTTGATCTCGCGAGTTCAAAATCAAATGTTTGAAAACATTGAAAACGAGTTTTAAAACATTCTCACTAGTATTTTCCTGTGACTCCAATGAACAATTGAGCTTAAACTTTCACAGGTTTTGTTATTTCGGGTTTATTTTAGTTCACATAAAGTGCGGACACTGGTCTTTGACGAAAAGCAATATTGCCCACAAGCTTCAAACAAATTGATGTGAAAGATTTGATAGATTTGATAGAATATCGCCCTTAACAATAATGACCTCTTTACTACTCTGTAACTAAGGTGATGCCAAGATGCTTGTTAGTGATGTCGAGCCAGTAATTGCTGGCAACACTGTACTCAAAGAATTTGCTGTCAATGAAGTTCCTTTGGATCTTGATATATCTTACTTGGATATTGAGGAAACGACTGATGTTGGCGGTGAAAACCTTTGGACGGCCAGTATGTGGATGAGCAGTGATGAAAGGGGTTCTAATGTCCTGTCCGGCACGCGGGTGGAAGAGGTCCTCAACCCCTCACACCGAAATCAGGATTTGGTCAAAGATCCTTCTGAACTTTTCTCTTTCAACGATGTCACTTATAGTGCTGACCTTTCAGCTCACAGCTGTGCAGAGGCCAAATTTTTCTGTGCAAAGTTTAACAAAAACCCTGAACCACAACTAAGTAATGAGTACGCCGGCTTTGTTTTGGAAGGAGATCCCGATGAAAGCGTCTTGACAGGGTGCACTGCAGTTGAAGCTTGTGCAGGTAAATTTCTTGTGAACGCTTGTGTTCAAATTGTGAATGTGCAAAAGGCAGTGGTTCGTGATAAAACAGAGAGTGGTTTATGAAGTGCTCTGTGGGGTTCCTTTGTAGACTGTCCGTTTTTCTTTCCTGAGAACTTCACATTCATATTTTGGTTTGAAACTTTGAAAGAATATCATTTGGATGTTTGAACAATGTTTCAAGTTGGAGATATGTCTTCTGTTATGTCTTTGTATGTTTCTTTGTCTGATCACTTGTTTTGCCTTTTAGCCTTGGAAGTATGGTTGAAAATAGTTTATATGTTTATCAAAATCGTCGCTGGATAGGCAGACTGGGGGACTTTATTATTGATGGCATTTTCTTTGATGGCAGTGTTGCTTCTACAAGTAATTGGAAATCACCTTAAATGCACTATGTTTTTTTTAATTCTTTCTTTTTCTTTTTGTACAATTTGTTTCTGTTTTTTGGCCATGATAGTGAGGATTATAAATCTATATTTCTAGGTGTGAAAGTGACCGACTTGAGTTGGGAGCGCGAAGTTGGAAAGATGAAGTATGGTGTCCCAACTCCTCTGACTATTGATGCTACTGTTGGCACCGCCCCAGACAGCAGTAAGCTGGAAGGTTCTGGCCTATGGAAAATGAACATTTTCGGCAGTGAGAACATGGACGGCTCTGGCAAGCGTAAACCTTTAAAATCACAGATCCTGAATGCAGATGGGCAGTCCACGCCATTGATATCTCCTGGCAGTCCTATGGACTTCTCAGGTATCTCAACGACATTCCCCATTGAGGATGTGGGCTGCGGAGAGCTGAGCTATCTCTGCCTGGAATTTGAGAGTGGTGACAGTCCAAACCCAGCATACGCATTTGGCACTTCCACTGGTGAAGATTCACTGATCAGTTGTAAAGCAGAAGAATGCAAAGGTGAGACAATTTAGTCAGAGTTGGTATGTATCCTAAAGACAAAATGAACATTTTGGGTTTGTACCAACAAGGGTAACACTTTATATCATCACAGTCTATACATGTAGGTTGGTGTCCATTTTCACTGAAAATATTTCTTGTAACAGTTAAAAAATGTTTGAGTGAGGAGAAAAACTTGAATAATTCAGCAGTTTTTACTGTGTTAATAGTTTCTTGATCATGCGACCGAAAAATACGTATAGAATTTCTTAATGACATACAAATGACAGGCCATATCCAAATTGGTGCTACAAGCCACGGCTACGACTGTTGCTAAGAGTGTTGCTAAGGACTTTGTATACATCAATGCATGATGCAGCCGTAGCCATAGCCACCATTTCGGACATGTCTTTAGACTGTATGAATAGGTTAAGGGAATTCAAACAGAAATACACAAAAAACATTAACAAGGAAGACATAGGCCTAACAAAACTTATAATAAAACAGGTAGATATACTATTGAAGAACAAATATTTACTATTGAATATAAACAAGAATTACAGATTTTAGAATCCTTAAAATCAGTTGCACATTTTGAACAGTGACTACTTCGTTTTACTCTACTTAAAGGTGTGTATGTCTCAAGTGTGGATTCAACACTCCTTAGTGGAGCACTCACTGAAGATGAACCGTCCAACACTGTCCGCTTTGATACCATCGTCCAAACCACTGAAGAAAGCCGACCCGTGGTTGGCCGTAATCTCTGGCGTCTCAATCTTTACGGAAGTGAAACTGGAGATGGTCTTGGCACAAAGTACAATGAGAAGGAGCAAGTTCTCACCGATTCGTACAGTAGTCGAGCCCTGACTGAACCTGGGTCCACTCTGGACTACCAACCCATCTCAACACAGTTTGACATGAGTGATTTGGACTGTCAGAAAGTGAAGTTCTTGTGTACGGAGTTCAGCCGTAATCCAAGCTCATCCGTTGCCTTTGAGGTTACCCCAGATCCAAGCGATGACATGAGTAGGTTGAGGGACTGTATGGATGTACCGGATAATTTATGCAGAGGTAAGAACCAGAAAGAACAGTTAATTTGACTGACATCTTAGCCTGTACCTTATAATTGTTTCTTAATACAAGTCAGACTATTTGGTTTGACAAAATGTTTCAGACTGATAACAGCATTTTGTAAACCAACTCATTCTAATAATAATAATAGAAATAATAATGTGTTTTTATCATGTGCTTTTCAAGCCATGTAGGCCCCTAAAAGTAACTTACAGTGTCATTTATACCACTGTTCATCGGACCCTAAGCATTTCTAAAAGCCACCTCAGCTCCTTAGAAGTATACAGTACCGGCTATCGGATGAGCGCACATCAACAAACTTTATCCTCTCAGATACTCATTTAGTCCTTGGGGATGAGAAGTAAGTGCATGTACATAGTAAAGTGCCTTGCTCTGTGGAAACAGGTGTCGTGACTGGGATTCGAACCTACTCTTTGGTGATTTAGCCAACAGAACTTGAGTTAAATGTACTAGACCATCCGGCCACGACCAGCCACACTCTGTTCTAAGAAAAGATAACATTTGAAATCATTTAATTTGAAAGCTTGATAATGCTTGGCTGATAAACTAACCTCCAGTCCAAGCACAGCGGTTTGTTTTGGTGGTGTATTAGATTGCGATGACCATAGTGTACAAATATTAGATGCATATATATTAGTACAATATAACAGCATATAATCAAAAGGTGAAATCTAGACTGTTCCATTTAACGAGGCAAAGCCGAGTGAAATGGAACAGTCTAGATTTCATCGAATGATTATATTCTGCTATTCAATACATACGGTATTCAATATAAAATCTATTAGTATGTGCAAAGCAGAGCTGCGAAGCATTCTACAATGATCAATATAGGACTTCTATATGAAATTTTGGAGTGTCGGAACAAGAGCAAAACAAAGTAAAACAACGCGGCAATAAAATGTATAACTTGTGATGTGTGTTCCACCAATCAAATGACAAGGATCTATAAGTGCAGCATTTAATAATTTTTAACATGTAATTAATTATGACAAAAGTTGGGTATTGTGTAATTTTAACTAGTGTTGAAAAAACCCAGTGTACCTATTCATTAGAAACATTCATTTAATCCTAGATTGTTTACCATGGTTTCAGGTGTAATTGCGGAGAGATTTGATTGGGAATACAAGGCAGATAGACCGGTCCCCGGCCAACAAACACCAGTGAAATACAATGCTGAACTGATCACTCGCTCTGGAAGCCGTGACTTGGAAGGTGAAGGACTCTGGCGTATGGGCATGTATGGAAGTAAAAGTCCCGAGGGAAGCGAGTCAGATCGGTTTGGTTATGTCGAGCAAGCCTTGAACCCAGCAGGCGCCGGAACCACATTAGATGGCGGATTCCCTATGCCAATCCGAAATCAAGAGGTTGATTTTGAATTGGGATCCATCGGCTGCAACGGCTACGACTACGTCTGTGCCGAGTTCACCAAGGGCGATGCGCCGAATCCAGACTACAAGTTTGAGGTAGTGAGCCGCTCTGACACAGATACTGGTGATATTCTCACGTCTTGCAAGAAGCAGAAGTGTTCAGCACGTAAGTGTGGCTCAAAAATCTTCCTTTTTTGGAGAGAGAGAGAGAGAGGATTTGGTCGCATTAGGTACGATGCTGTATTTGCTCTTGACAGCACCTAAAAACAGCTGTTTGTATCATTATTTATGATTAAATTTATTATTAAAATTACTCAGTCAGTTTCCCTTGTGGTTCACGGAACAAATTTGGTATATATTCGAGTTGTGATTACGAATTTATCTTCAAGAAAACTAAATGTGTAGCATAGCACAATACGCGAAGTTAGAACACACATTATAAAACAGGGTTTGATGGGCCAGGCAATGTTTATATCACATTCTTGTTGCTAAAGATTGTCCAATCAGACAGGAGGATTCAAATTTGCTTGAAGATAATGTAGAAAAAAGGGGTATGCAAAATGGTTTTGATGGTTCTTGAGAGGTTGATTCCATTATTGTTGCATTAATAGGTGCTGTATTTACAAATCTGGTGTCGGAAATTGCTGGAGATAGTCCAGTCATAGAGGAGAAACAAAACAATGACCTGGTCATGGACATCACTGGAATAACTGGTGATGGCTCCACCGAAGTCAGCGGAGAAAACCTCTGGAACATTGGTTTGTACGGTAGCTCAAGCCCCCAGGGTCGAGGGCGTAAACTCGGCTACCAAACCCAGGTCCTCAGCCAGCCCCAGATGGATCAGACTCTGGAGGAAGGCTCAGATCTACCCTTCAGCGACACACAGGTGAGCTTTGACATGACGGGCCTGCAGTGCAAGGATGTGAAATACCTCTGTACGGAGCTGCGCAAGAATCGTAACGCCAAGCCTGACTACACCTTCGAGGCTATTCCTAATGAGAGGGCTCTTGTCTCCTGTACTGAGCTGGGAGACAGATGCAAAGGTTGGATAATGAGTTTTGATTCAAACAAAATATTGCCTACACGTAGTATCACAACATTTTATCAACACCTCAAAAAAATGCATTATTATTTTTTTAAATCAGTAACTCTCGCCCGGCTTGGCCTGCACAATCACGTCATAGAGAGCCCGGCTTTTGCTGGACTCTCTTCTTCTGCCTCAATGCTGGGCTTGGCCTGGTAGTGGTTTCCCTCTTGGTTTCTGATTTCATTCCCATCATTGTTGTTTTTTCTTGTCATTCTCTGAGCGCTTTGCAACCCTAGGAAAAGGCGCTTTATAAATGGTGTTATTATTATTATTATTATTTCAGTTCAGTTCATTTTCACTCAATCAGTTTGCATTGACACCATAACTACACAAGGGTTAAACAGTACCGGTTATGTGTTGGAAATCATTGAGCAAGCTTGTGGAATGGAGACCTCGAATATTACACAGATGAAATAAGGAACAGACTTTGTAAAGAACTTTCTAGCAAAAGTTGACACAAAATATTGAAATAATAGTGTCAGGCCATTAACTATTTTTTACAAATAAAAAAAGTGAACACTTGAAGGGACATAGGACAAACACTAACAGAAAGAAGTAAACACACAAAGTGGCTCGCCACACAGCAGCTGTCAAAATATGGATACAGAGACACTATAGTTGTATTTAAGAATACTGAATGCATATGAGTGTATTGCCACAGAATAAATCATGGGGTGAACTCTGGGCTATTCTATTTCACAAGGGGTGAAATGGAAAAGATGGATTTTCCCTCATGATTATATTTAGTTTTTTCGCTGACACTTAACACTTTTTTGACACTTGTGTTCTTAAACAAGACACTTTACTATTGCTTTGTCCTTCGGATGGGGCGTAAAGATGTAGGTCCTGTGTGTTGTGTACATAAAAGAACCCAGAACTCCTATCGCTAGGAGAAGGGGTTTGCCCTGGTGTTTTCTGATATGGTTGGCGGCAGATTGCACCTCAGCACCTTATAAACTGTTACATGGTATATGTGAATAAATGAGTCTTATATTTCAAACATAGCTTTGCATATCTTGTAGGACAAATAATGAGCACTTCAAGACACCCTTGGGTGTGATAAAGCGCTTTATAATATTTTTATATTTTTATTAGTGTATTCTATGTTTTTACAAAGGTGTGACACTGACCGATATGGATTGGGAATATGATGTCGGAGCCATGCAGTACGGAGTGCCAACACCATTGACTATCGATGCTGAGGTCCGGACAACCCCAGAAAGCCGTGAACTGGAGGGCACTGGTCTCTGGAAGATGAATCTCTTTGGAAGTCGCAATGCAGATGGCTCTGGACAGAGGTCGCCTGAGAATTCACAGATCTTGGATGGCTACAACCAGGCTAGACCCCTGCCCGCTGGTGGCCCTGTTCAATTTGATGATGTGGTTACCAACTTCCCGATTGAAGAAATCGGCTGCAACGAATTCAAACATATCTGCTTGGAATTCACTCAGGGAGATTATCCAAACCCCCAGTATGCATTCAGAACCAGTGATGAAAAGGAATCCATCATCGACTGCAAGCCCGCGAAGTGCAGAGGTATTACTGCAGAAATATTTGTCTGAACAATTTTTATAAAGAATTACTACTCTAGGTTAACCCTTTCAATACCATTGTCGAGTTTACTCGACCTTGCGCCGTGTAGTGCCTCCGTACCAATGTCGAGTTTACTTGACAAAAAAAGATGCTGCGTTTGAGAGCCTGTATTTATTTTGTTTAGCACCCTCTGTTGTTGAGCTTTATATAGACGGGTAGCTTGTTTATCAAGCTTTACAATGGTGTGTGTTGTAAAGGGGGCCGCCATTATGATTTTCCGAGAAAAACGACATTGCATGCAGCAGTACTTCCAGATTTCACAATTCCGTTTTCCCGAAAAAAATCACCATCATGGCTGTTCGTGACACAGAGGTTTTGGTTGAAATATTTGTCGATAGTGACTCCGAATTAGACTAGGAAAGATCTGAAGAAGATTCGGATAAAACCAGTTACGTCCTATGATGACAACGATCCTGATGATATACCTGTAGCTGGACCGAGCACCACCCGTTCAACGCTGTGGGCTTGGGCGTGGGCTCGGCGGGCCTCGACCCATTCGTGCCGATCGAAGTGGCAAAGGTCATGAAGATAATATATACATCATATATGACATCATATGAAAGGTTATTTCATAAGCTACAAATTGTATGCACAAAGTTTTTCCACAAAAATATGTCTTGACACAAAAAATCAAGATTGAAAAAAGTGAACACTGCACGTTGCTTTTTGTGTGAAAAAATGCGGTACACAGCAGTGTGACCCCTATAAACAATGCGGTATTGAAAGGGTTAAGGCTTCAAAAAAAGGTACACCAAAATGGTCAGTTGGGTTTTACTGAAAGTTGATCATGTTATCGCTTGTCTCTTGCAGCTGTATATGTTGACAGTGTGGAGTCAACTATTCAAAATGCCAAGCTTTACGAAGGCAAGCAAAGCAACGTGGTCCGGTTTGATACCATTGTGGGAACCACAGAGGAGAGCACACCCATGGTTGGACGTAACATGTGGCGTCTGAACCTGTACGGTAGCGAGAAAGAAAATGGCCAGGGTCCACGTTACGCTGAGCAGGAGCAGGTCCTCTCTGACTACTTCAGCAGCCGTGAGCTGATGACTCCAGGGGACAATCTGAACTTCCAGACCATCGACGCTGATTATGATATGACTGGATTAGACTGCAAGAAGGTCAAGTACTTGTGTACAGAGTTCAGTCGTAATCCAAGCTCATCAGTTGAATATGAACTTATCCCCGTCCCAAGTGAAAAGACACTCAGAGATTGCATGGAGGTAACTGATGAAATGTGCAGAGGTAAGAAACTTGGCATGATCGGAATTGATGAGAAAACAAAATATGGACAATATTATTAACTCTTTCAGTGCTAGCCTTTTTTGCATTTTGAACCTATAATGCCCAGCTTTTTTAGATTTTGTGAAATTCTATAAAAAAAATTTTTTTAAAGTCTTCCTCACCAAACAAATTGTATCGTGCTGATTTGTGTTGCCTTGGTACATCCCAAAGTCAATAGTATTTCCTGAGAGCTTATGCCCTCTTGTGACAACATGTATATAATGGACTGAACATGTCTGATTGATAACACTTTCTGAGTACAGAAAAAAAGAAAAATATTGTGCATGTACGATACTGGTGCTGTCGGAATGCATAAAATAGATTGGACATCTACGACCTTGGCACTGAAAGAGTTAAAAATGATACAAATTAGAAATGTTAACATGCATATGGTGCTAGAAAAGCAACAATGTATTTACTTTAAAAATGATTGTTGACAGGTGTGGTGATTGAGGATATGAACTGGAGAATGGAAGAACCACGAGGTGCAGTTTTACCTGGTGTTCAAACCCCCATTAGACTGGATGTGGATGTGGATTCCAGACCTAACACCGGCAGCGCTAGCGGGGACGCCCTCTGGAGAGTTGGTATCTTCGGTGCGACCAAACCGGACGGCAAAGGCCCAAGGATTGGTATGGAGCGCCAGATCCTGACCCGTGACCTTTCAAGCCGCGACTTGTTAGGAGGAGAAACTCTTTCCTTTGACGGAATCGACACCAACTTCGACCTGTCGACGATCGGATGTGAATCGGAGTACCAGTATTTGTGTGTAGAGTTTGCCAAAGGACTACGCGCTCAACCAGACTTCAAATTTGAGACGGCAGCTGGAGATGAGACCATTGTCAAGTGTAAAGATGAAGATTGTCGCAAAGGTTTGTTAACAACAATCTATCAAGGATCAAGAGGTCCAGATTCCATAATAAGATTTGTTTTCCTATGCTAATCAATTTACAAAATAATGTTTTCAAGAATTGGGATAGAGGAGTCAATAATAAAACATTAAAATTCTTCATATTCCTTTGAATTTATCACCATAAAGGTAGGTAGGATACTAGATTAGAGTTTGATTCAGTTTCTAATTGGATGCAGATTGTTCAGCCGGCTAGAAACTAAATTGTTTTGACGTAAACAACCGCTGGTGACCACAATGTTTTGACCACTCAAGCCTGGAGCACCCTTTCTCACACGACAGAAAGTTTTTGGTCAAAGACCATTTTTACAAATTCTATTAACACCTTTGAATATATTGTTTTACAGCAAAACAAGTAACAAAAAAGGTCTTACTTAATGAATTTCTTTGAATATATTCCCCAAATCCTTGAGATAGGACAATAAATGCCCAAGTTTTTGGTGATTGTTTTGTCAGTGTTATCTCGAACACCTTTTTGGACACAACCACATTGCACTCTGAATGAGTTCGATATTTCGGATCATTCCACTCCAATTTGAAGGGAATGCATAATAGCAACCTAATTTATTTCACCCTAATTGGAAAGATTCAATTCTTTTTCCAACCATTTTAAACTTGGGTTTAGAGGGTGAATAGACTGTGCAAGTCTCGCGCGTATCGGAACGAGAAAACACGTCAAGCGAAAAACATATTTTTCTCTGAAATCAAATAATTCTTTTTAAATTAGATCTATGACAAAATTTGAACAACAAAAATACTCATTACCATCTGTATAAAATTAGTTTTAGCTTTCATAATTAACACACACATCATGTGTTAGTTTTTGTCAAAACAAACTGAAAACTCTGGGACAAGGATGCTTATTTGATCTGAACTTTTTAGGAAACCCTTTTGTAAATCCACGCCTGAGTACGTGCAACCACTAAAAGCAGGTTTAAACGCAGACGCGCGATGATCGCACCTGCGTAGAATTAACGCGTGACGCAGTTTAAAGAGGACGCTGACGCCTCAACAACCGTAGACTGCAATGAAAAGGCTTTAGCGTCTGACAATTACAGCGTCTGGCGATTATCATCGCGCGACCAAAACAAATTTGGTGATTGGAGGTGGGTACAAATTCTTAATTTTTTGCAAGTAACCGGAAGCAGAGGTCTAGTTTAATTCTTGGGTTTTCTTCGTTGTATCGTTGAATTGATTTTACTTTCAAATTATTTATCACTTAGTAGTACATTCCCAACAACATATTTAATGTTCATGGTCATAAAGTACGTTAAACTAAAATAATAGACGAAACAAAATCTTGCCAACGTAAAACTCCATATGGTTGGGACCACAATGGTCCCGGAAGTTCGATTACGCGCGAGACTTGCACAGTCTATAGGGACAAAACTACAGCCTTTGTGCTCAGACTTGAGTGCTTTTTTGTGTGTAAGCTTGGGCGGCAAAAGTCGCCAATGGTAAAGAAAATGTATAAGTGTGGTCAACAAAAGTGGGCTATGGAAAGGAAAGGTTTTTATAAAAGTTTAAATATTTTGAATAGACTGTGCAAGTCTCGCGCGTATCCGAACGAGAAAACACGTCAAACGAAGAAAAATTTTATTTCTGAAATTAAATCTTTGTTTTAAATTATATCTCATGACAAAATCTGAACAACAAAAATTAATCATTACAATTTTATGAAAAGGTTTAGCTTTTGAAAAAAAAATCACAATAGTGTGTATATTATTATTGAAAACAAATTAAAACTCTGGGACAAGGATGCCTATTTGATGTTAACTTTTTAGAAACCCCTTACGCGGATTCGTGAAGGTCAAACGGGTCTTAAATGGACCCGTATCGCAGTTTAAAGAGGATGCTGACGCCTCAACAACCATAGACTGCAATGAAAAGGGTTTGCTTTGCAATTACAGCATCTGGCGATTATAATTGCGCATCCAAAACAAGCGTTTACGTAAGTTTTATGATCGGAGGCGAGCACAAAATTCTTAATTTTTTGCAATAACCAGAAGCTGAGGTCAAGTTTAATTCTTGGGTTTTCTTCGTTATATTGTTGAATTGGTTTTACTTTCATATTTTGTTATCACTTAGTATTACATTCCAACAACATGTATACTTTTCTAGGTCATAACCTACGTTAAACTAAAATAATTGACGAAACAAAATCTCGCCCACGTAAAACTCCATATGGTTGGGACCACTATGGTCCCGGAAGTTCGAATGCGCGCGAGACTTGCACAGCCTATTTAGAACAACCTCATCAATAATTAAAATTGATGTGTAAATAAAGAGAGTGGATTCAATTTGTCATCTGTCAGGTAACCAAACAAATACATTAGCACAATTTTAAAAAAAATAATTATAAGCATTGTAAACATGATTGGGGAATCTGTTTGAGCAACGTCATATCAGGCTGCCTTTTGTTGGTTCACTCTGCTATTAAGCAGTTTTTTGTGAAAAAATGTAAGGCCAACATAGAATTCATTTTTAAAAAAACTTTCCAGGTGTTAAAGTAAGTGGCCTGGATATCATTGACAATGATTATACAACCTTGAAGGAGAACACGCCCACCAACAGAGTCATTTTTGACGTGACTGCCGAGGTCACGCCAGACAGTGGCGGTGCAGATGGAGATGACCTCTGGCAAATGGCCCTCTATGGAAGCAACAATATAGACGGAGTCGGCCGCCGCATGAACGAGCAGAGCGAGGTCTTCAGCAACTACCAGAAGGACAAGGATGTACTCCCCGGGGAAGACATCCCCTTCGGTATGGTGGACACCAACTTCAACATGAACGGTTTGGCATGCACCCAGATGCCATATCTCTGTGCGGAGTTGAAGAAGGGACTGCGACCCTACCCAGACTTCCAGTTTCAGGCTGTCCCAGATGAGAGTGTCTTGAAGAAGTGTTTCCGTACAAAATGTGACGGTAAGAGTAGCTTTAAATGATGTTAATCTGTGATTTTAATCTTTTTGACTTTTAGGGATTTTATGAAATGCAACTGAACTTTTTGCTTCTTAATTCTTTTCTAATTGAAATCTTTGACGTCAGTCTGTTTGAACATAGTAAATGAGTTGGTTTTTTGCTAACATCTAACCAAATGAGTCTATAAAAAGTATACAAAAATATTCACGTTATTTTTTTCAACTGGTGTGAAAAAATTCCTGGCAAGTTAATATTAATAAAAACAGTAATAATAGTGGCTTCTTGTAGCACTCTTAGTTGTCACTCAGTAACCATCATGGTGCTCCAACATTATTACCCCTGGTCACTGGGCCATTTATTTCATTCCTTAAAGGCACTGAACATGTTTGGTAATTGTCAAAGACCAGTATTCTCACTTGGTGTATCCCAACATATGCATAAAATAACAAACCTGAAATTTGGGCTGAATTGGTCATCGAAGTTGCAAGAAAATAAAGAAAGAAAAAACACCCTTGTTGCACAATTTGGTGTGCTTTCAGATGCTAATAAAAGGCTTCATGCATGAAGTCTTTTATTATTTTAGTGAGAAGTTACCTCTTTCTCAAAAACTACGTTACTTCAGAGGGAGTGGTTTCTCACAATGTTTTATACTACATGTATCAACAGCTCTCCGTTGCTCGTTACCAAGTAAGTTTTTATGCTAATATATATTTTGAGTAATTACCGAACGTGTTCAGTGCCTTTAAACCATCTCAGCTCCCTTGGGAGTATCCAGCCTGTGCTTGATTTAGCAACCAAGCTAAATCAACCACAAGAACCACCTCTTCCCTCACAGGTACCCAATTATCGTTAAGTGTTTTGCTCAAGGACTCAATTGTCATGACCGGGATTCGAACCCACATCCTGATGGCTCAGCCACCAGAACTTGAGTCCGATGCACTAAACCACTTGGCCATGGCACGCCATAAGCTTGGAAACCTTCCTTACATTTCTGAGGTCAAATGTCAAGAAAGGTTTATTTTTCAAAGCAAAATTATATTTATCTCAGGTATAACCATTGACAGCACGACACTGACTGGAGATGACTTCAACATCGATGATGACACGGATGAAATTGTCTTTGATGTCACAACAACCTCAAACCCCAACAGTGGTGATGCCAGTGGCCGTAACCTCTGGAAACTGGAGACGTACGTGGCCAACAACCCAGACGGCCTGGGCTCTCGCCATACACTCGACCGACAGACACTGACCGATGAGATGGCCAGTCGTGACTTGAGCTCTGGAAACCGTCTGGTCTTCAACAACCTGGCTGCTCGCATCAACAAGGATGATGTACCATGTAAGGAAGGCAGTGCCTACATCTGTGTTCAACTGAAGCAGGGAGACAACCCCACACTTCCATTCACTCTAAGGGGAGCCAGAGGGGAAGACTCCCTAAGAAAATGCAGGAAACTTAAGTGTTTGAAGGGTAAGATAAATATATATATTTCGTTTTCCAATTTCTTTTTTTACCCTTAAACCTTTGTATGATACTCGATGTTTCACCAAGTCCTGTAGAAAAACGGGGGGTGGAATTTGAATGGTGACCAGAAGCCTGAAACAGCTACTTGAGCAAATTTTTTGTTTAATGGTAATGCTATTTAAACTTGTTTTTAATGTGTTTGTTTATCACTTAATTGTAATTTTGATATTAATAAACTTCTGAATTGTTTGTAATTATCGATCACACAAAAAACGGACCGCAACCTCAAGATTTAAAAAAAATAGCTACATAGCTCCCACAAATGACGCAGCTTGAGTGATGACGCCACGTTGCTTTTGGCAAATCTTTCTCTGAAAAGCACTGGAGTAGGGTCCTCAAAATGATCGTTTTTTTACAATTAAAATCTATTTACTCTCATGTGAGCTCAATATACCTTATTGATTGAATACAGTTTAAATGAATTTCAGCAAAGATCACTTCTTGCTGTTTTCATTCAAGCTGGTCTTTAAACAATCATATACGGAGACCTACATTAAATGCTTTGTGGGCATTCCTTTGTTATTATGTAAATTAAGAGAGAGACCTTTAAACCGTTCTAATTTTCCTTGAGAAATTTCTTTTTGAGAAAAATGTAAAGCCTAAGGGAAGACATCAAAAACATTTTACTCGGCGCGCCGCGGCGGGCCGTGGAATCCCGCAGTGTCGGCCGCGGCCCGCCGAAGCCCAGCCAAGTGCGGCCGAACCTCAAAATGGGCGTAATTGCATATTCATAAGGATCAAAGGGGACGTTACAGTTGAACGCATTTGTAAAGATCGCGGCTCCCTTGCGGCGCGCCGCGGGTCGGCCGACCATACAAGAATCACAAACACCTCAACATATGATTATCTTCGTTGTGAGCTGCTGTGATCCCGGTCCGCTGTGATATTACCGGCCGGCCAAACAAGTGAGATAATAATAATAATAATAATAATACAAGCATTTGTAAAGCGCCATCTATCTATGTAAACATATTCCGAGGCGCTTTATTCCGAGATGGCATTGTTTAACACAGGAACAAAAACAAATTGTTACGGCACTATTTTTGGTTTAGATTTTTGTTGAACAACGCAATTCATTTACCCTTTTTTGATTATATAAACCTTGCAGGAGGATATTAAATAGTTCATTCTTCCACTTTAGCGTACGTGATAACTGCTCCGAACAAAGAGGCCCGAGTCTTGAAGCAAGTACTATCAGTATCTCGGTATTAAAATAATCATACTTCATGTAATTTCATTTACAAAACTTGTATTTTAAGCTCCCTTGATTCATCTCAGACGTACAACTGACCCAAAGTCCAAATCTGCCAGTACTTTTAACGCACATTCTTAAGAGTAATCCAGGATACTATTTTGCATGGTGTCTTTGAGATCGGTTTCACTGTTTTTGAATGGTTACGTCCACTATTTTCATTACCACTTTGAATATCCAGGTGTTTTTCTTATAAATAAGATAAATTTAACCTTAAAGGAATGAAATAAGCAAACTGACGTAAAAGCTCCGATGTTTATTCCCTCGTTTTAATTAATATGTTTTTAAGGGGATTATTTTTATCATAGCATTAATATTTCGTCAACGAACATTGATTTTAATATGTGTTGCAATTTAAGCCATATTGTCGTTATTAATATTAAATATATGTCCAACATACATGTGTTTATTAATGTTATGGGTCACATAAACCTCAAGCAAATTTCGAGTGAGGATCCCTAACAACAAAAATGAATGGCACCACTTCTTTAAATTTATGATAGAGTAGAATTAAGTGATTGAGTCTGAAAACCACGTATTAATCAGTTCTCCTTTATTTTGATTGCCGCATCCAAATAGTCCCCCAACACTTAATGTCTACTCACTTTTTGTTATCCCTTCGCAGGTTGCAAACAAACTCTTTCTAAAACCAACAACAATATAAAAACACTTTTTCTCAGGTGCTTGAAGTTGGCACCGTTTTCTTCAGGACGGGATCAAGTTGCGAAAAGGCGGCGCACAAAGGAGAGAGTATGTAATACATTTCAACGGTATTAAAAGTCGGCAGAGAACGGGCTGTCAGTCATTTTGGCAGGTTCTTTTTTTCTCTCCGACAGACCACGGACAGGACCGACTAAAAAAGCCATTTTGTGTAATATTCTGACATGCTTATCGAACAACTGAGATGTATAAGTAAGATTAATTCTGATCAATTCGCACTAATTTTATTTTTGGGTTATAATATTATATTCCTGTTTAATTGGAAAGACTTGTCAAGTTCCCCGAGTTATACTTCCATTATAAATATTGTTTTTAATTGAAATAGTAGAGCATTCTTGGCCCAAAAATTAAAGCCCCTTACTTGGAAATATCTGTAAAACTATTTATTGCTGTAGCGAAAATGGGCCTATGTCAAAACTTTACATTCTACGATGAAAAGTACCTAAACACAAGTTGGTTCACGTACGGACTGGTTGGATTACAGGTCTGTTGGAGTACATGTTAACATGTTTCCAATGATGAGAGAAGACTGCTGGCAAAAATCTGATTCAGATCCAGTTTTTGTAGGTGCTGGCTAATTTTATCCACTAGTTTAAGTTTAACATAGTTTCTTCTTTCTACTGAGCGAATTTATCGTTCGTCGTCCATGGGCATTTTTCATTACTAAATTTAATTTTTATGTTTTTAGCCATTCTTGGTTTTTTCTTGCATATCAAACTTCTTGCCTTAATAATGCTTATTATTATTTTATTTAATGCACATCGTACAATATACCAAAATTGCTTTCGTCAGATGCTTGAATAGCCTTACTTCAAGGCTGTGTATAGTACAGGATCCGCAGGCCTGCACCAAACTGTGCAGCTAATTTTTTCACACGGCTTGTGAACATTATGACGAGTTGGAGTCTAGCCAAGTTTCTTAAGAATATGGTAATTTATCAAAGGCCGATCAGTGTGCGGACTTTGGACCTGCTGTATTGTTGTACAATATACAATGTACACGATGCAGTGTGTGTGCATGGACGTATGGGCTCGGAAAGAAATACGGTCTACCTGCCGACGGCTACACATGGCCGTGCCACTTGCAGAGTAGAGACAGCGTGGCCTACAATGTAAAAGAAAAACGTGACACAACACAAACTACGGAGCAAGAACTGTTGTATTTAACTTCAAAATCTTCAAAACTTATACTGTTTTATTGTCATTTTAAATGTCGGAAAGTGAAATGTCGGAACTTCAAAAGTCAACTTGATAAAGTTGGAGATTTTAAAAAGTCAAAACTGCAAATAAAAGTCCGTTCTCAAAGCTGAATAAATCTCATCCCTGGGTAGCCTCCGGAGCTGAAAGAAAAATGTATGGTAACACTTCGTCCTTGGTAATAAATTCAGCCAATTCTACCTTGGGGAGAAAAACCCCAAAACAGCAGGGCGATCGTAAGGTCTTTCACCTCTGACAAAGATTGTTTATCTACAGCACTTGTTATCACTCGGATCTCTGTATCCACAGTGTGACCGCAGTCTTTGCGGGCTGTTGCCGGCCGGCCGCGTGAGAGCTGCGGCATGCTCCACTTGTTTTTGTTGTTACATATTCATGACTTCAAATACCAAGGACTTCGATAATGAGGTCTTGGGCCAGCAGTGCACCGCGAAAAAGCCGGGTGGCAAAGTCCACCGCGGCGCTTTGCGGGAGCGCCGCGGCGCGACGCGGAATGCCGAGTAAAATGTTTTTGATGTCTTCCCTAAGATCAGGCTCGGTGGTCTAGTGGGAAGACGTCTGCTCAGTCTAGCATGGCAAAGGCCATGGGTTCGAATCCCACCAGAGTGATACGACTGTGATAGGACTTGGGAAAGGACTGAGTATACAGTGCTTAATACACAGCGTCATGGCAAAAACCAAATAATATTCTTTATCTCAGATGCAAAATTAGCATCTATAATAAAACAATTATTATTTCTAATTCATGAAAACATTAAGAAAGTTCTGCTAAAGATCTGCATTGTGTGGACATTTTTGTACTTATGGTATGTGATGCTTACTCACTTTGCTGAGGGTATTTCACTTGTTACTTGCTTAGGGATCTGCATTCAATACACCTTGGTTGATAGTAATCATTAAGCAAAATCTATTTATATTTACTAAAACGCAGTAAGTAAAGAAAAAATTGTCTTTGTCACTTTGAAAGTGAAATTCCTGTCAGAACATTTTTAACTCTTTTTTTTGTTCTCTCTCTCTTTGTCTTCCTTAACAGCTGAGGTTGCAAAGGTAATGTAAGATGTTTGATTTGAGAACTCTCACATTGTGGTGAATCGTGGCCGAGTGGTCAAGTGCTCTGGACTCGAGCTCTGGTGTTTCTGATCAGCAGAGTGTGGGTTCGAGTCCCGGTCTTGACACTTATGAGCCTTCGGCAAGGCACTTAAACATTATTGCTCTGTCCTTTGGATGGAGCATGAATTTTAACACATTGTCTGAGATCCGGGAACTGAGTTTTTGTTTTAGGATTAGTGCAGAGTACATTGCTTTGCATAGTTTAGAGCTCCTTGTTAATGGAGTTTGATGATCAAGTGTGCTTCTCAACATTATTGTTAAGCAAAAAGAAATAGTCAATTTATTATAAAAAGTAATGATTTGTGGATTTCGATTTTTGTTCTCTTTAGATTTTTAATCTGGCGCCCTTTTGTTACGGATATGAAATTGTAATGACGGACTCTAAAGCACTGAATTGTTGATTTTGTGGTTATCTATAATGGATAGGAGAGGGTAATGGAGCTGGTTTTAAAAAAACCCAGAAGATTTCCAAATATAAAATATAAATTTGAATAAAAACAAAAGTCCTCTTACAAACAATTTGGATTGCTTTTTTTCCCTTCAGGGACCACCAGGTTCTAAGGGCTACAAAGGAGAGGCGGCTCAACTCCCAGTAAGTTGAAGACATCTTCTTCTTTTTCTTGTTTCTTGTTTCAGAAAAAGGGTATTCCCCTCTAGAGAGTGAAGCAATATAACAATGAATATTTTAAATATTTGTTTTATTTGAATGTGGCCGAGTGGTCTAGTGCACCAGATTCAAGTTCTCAGAGTGTGGATTTGAATCCCGGCCCGGCTGGTCGTGATGCTTGTGTCCTTGAGCAAGATAATTGGTTTTCACTTCAAAAGGTGGCTACAAGCTATGGGTCTTGTATAATAATAACCTGAATAATAACAATAATTATAATTTCACATCTGATCAAAAAATAATTTGAAGGAAGTCAGTTTTTTGCACAGATATCTAACAGATAATTACAAGATGTTTTGGAAATTCTAGAAGAGATTTGTATTTGTTTTTGGGAGAGTCAGTAAAGTTGTCTTTTTATATTTATCAGGCCAGCATGGCGATGGGACCCGCAGGCATTCCAGGCCTATCAGGACCAGGGGTACGTATTGTTTTGTCCTTTTAATTTGGTTACATTCCATTCCTACTTTAAAGCTACAAAAAGTTACTCATTATTTTTGGAAGAGTACATTAATTTAAGCCCTCTAATTTACAAGAAACACAACATACAACCATCCGGAAGTATTTCACGATGTTGCTATAATTTCAGGAAATAAGCAGACAATTATTTTTTTTTTGGTCAGTAAAAGACTGCGCAAGTCTCGCACGCAGGTATTTGAACTTCCAGGACTGAGTTGGTCCCAACCATATTTAGTTTTACCTTTGTGCGATTTTGTTTCTTCAAATACTTCTAGCTTAACATATATTTGGGCTATTAAGATTATAGTATATTGTTTGGAAAGTAAAATATCAGCATGAAATATATGAAAGTGAAATAAGTTCAACAAAGAAAACCATATAATAAGACCTGAACTCCATTTCCAGTTACTTGTAAACAATTAAGAATTTTGCCCAACTGATGTTCATGTTATCATAAAACCTATGTGACGTTCACACAAATTCAGGCATGATTGGCAAATGGGGTTTCTAAAAAAATATGCATCCTCGTCCCAAGTTTTAATTTTTGTTTCAATGTTAATTTTTTAAACTGTTTGTATCATATGAAAATCGAAATTGTATTCATAACAAATTGCTGCTGTTTGTTTTGTTTTTCTCAATTTTGTATAAACAGAATTTAAGAAGGAGATTTTAGTTTATAGAAAAGTGTAGTCTTTGTTCAAGTTGTTTTCTCGTTTGATACGTGGGAGACTTGCAAAGTCCAATGGTTAAATCATCTCTTGATAAATTGTCTGTTTTTGATGTCTATAAAATAATTGATTTTTACTTTATTATAAAGATGTGATTTGACACGACATGTAGCTTTACCTGTGTTACCTCTTTTAACAGCTTTAGATGATATCTTGAAAGCTTTCATAAAAATTTAGAATTAAAAAAAGAAAAGGGCATTGATTGTATGTAGCTTTGAAGAAAATACTTGCGACTGTTTTCGATTGAGTGGCTGTGGCTGTGATGTGGCTAAATCACCACATTAACAAACATTGAAGCATTGGCTGTCCTTCAAACAGCCACAGCCACAGCCACAACTGCCTGTTCAGAAACATCCTTTAGTTTGTGACAAAGAGAGAGCGGGAGAGATAATAGAAAGGCAGTCACAGTAGTAGAACCAATAAGCACTTCATCTAAACCCTGTGAGTTGTCAGGAATTTTCCTGATCAGCAGATCTTACTGTCATCTTAACTTGCAAATTAAGGGTGTGTACAACATTGGTAATTGCCAAAGACCTGTATCCACACTTGATGTGACCTAACAATACATGAAATAACACACCTGTGAAAGTTTAAGCTCAATCGGTGAAAAACCCCATTATATATTATCATTCTTTTTTTCAAGCATTGGATTTTATCCTGCAGGATACAGACTATTTTTTTTACTCATTTCCTAAAAACAATGGCATTTGAAGCAAAACTATTTCAAGGGAAGTTTTCCACCATGACCATCTTTATACCGTGTTAGTTATGTGCAAATCTGAGAACATTTATATTTCAATCTTACCAATGTTGTACACACCCTTTAAGAAGAGATAAAAGACATGTAGCCCACTAGCCCTACTTTGTCCAAACCTCTAGTTTTCTATTTGTGGAAATGGAGAGAGTCTGTACATCCTCAAGAAAAAGGGGACAAAACATTGAGGAACTTAGGGAAATTTATCTCTTCACCAAGAAGGGACCGCTGTCTATTTGCCAAGATTTATAACAACTTTTTTTTGCAGCAATAGACCCCTAGCATATGATCTCACAAGCTCAAACAGCATCCTCACTGATGTCAGTGAAGACCTATGATTGGCTGAGAGCTGTGCGCAGCGTACACGCATGCACAATTCCATTGTTTTACCTCAGCAATGGTGGGCAATGCAAGGGGTCTGTAACTCTCCTAAAACCTTTCCTCTGATATCCATTGATACAGTTTTCATTACCAGTTTTATTGGGTGGTTCTTCTTTCAGGGCTACCCTGGACCCAAAGGTTACCCTGGCCAAATGGGAAGCCCCGGATATAAGGTGAGATGCAATAATCTATATCATCTTAACAGTGTACATGTAAATTGTTAGTGAGGTTACTCTTTGCCTAGCTAGAGTCTGAGGGTTTATCCACACCCCATGTGAAAACCAACACAACATTTAGGCACTTCTTGGATGTAGTGGAAAGGTAAGGACATTTGAAACATCCACCTTAAAGTCACTGTGGTGTATTGTCTTCAACATTCTATATGTTTAGGAAAACTTCGCATAGTAGACTTAGGTTGGTTGTTAGGTGTTGTCTGAAAGCCGTTCTTCTCATCTATCTGATGAGCAAATAAACGCAGTTTTGAGTGTTTTTGAGAAGCACCTGATTTTGGGACGGAGTGTCACATACACTCTCCAGATTCATTTGTATTGTATATGTTTTATTTTACTGCTGTGTAACTATTTTGGAGTTTGAATTTTAGGTGCTTACTGCGGGGACAAATTTCAGGGTTTTTACTCTCAAAAGCAAAGTATACCATTGGTTTTTGGAACCGTTCGATTGTTGTAATCCTATCTTAATAAAGATATATTCAATAAAAATAACCTGTACATATTCCACTTCAAAAGGAATACACAATCTGAGAAGTGTTTCTGACAGAAATGTTTCTCAGATTCAACTTTTGGGGCATGAAGACTGCTATATTTATACATAACCACACTTCTTCAAAGTGAAATGGTTCTCAAAATGCTTTATACTATCGAAAGCTGCTGTAGGCTCCTAAACCAATAAGCCTTTTTAGCCATTATTCTTAAGAGTGATTACCAAACGTATACCTTCCCTTTTGAAGTGTGAAGTGATAAATAGAATCGAGTTTGGTGAATAATTGACCTAGGCCAATTATTCATAAAACTGTTTCCCAGTAAGCAAATTTGTGTGCTTCACTGTTGCAGAAAAATGGGTATAAACAAATGCATAGGGCTTTCCCTCTGAACCCCTGTAAATGGACCAACATGTATTACACTCTTCAGTCTCCTGACGATGACTAGAGCAAGCTAGTCGAAACATTGAGACCTATTAAGAACTCACTCCGCGGCAGTGTAGTTACTAACGAGAAGTCCCCCCGATCCACAAAGCGAAAGTAGTAGTCCCGGCCGATTTCCTACATGTACCTCCCGCCCAGGTAGTAGTTAATAAGCAGGACAGTTCTTTTCAGAACTGAGAAGTCTCCCGAATTCCGAATATTCTACTCCGCGGCAGTAGAATAAAAAGCAAGACAAGTTCTCAAAGAACAAAATCTACCTAGCAAGTAGATATACACATGGTGTTACCGCAAACCAAATATATATACAAATGCATATAGTTCATAAATTTGACATATGCCAAATTTCATGGTGGTGTTTATTGCGGATTTCTGCGCTTACTCAGCCTATGGACCATAAGTGCAGAATTTTGCAGTAAGCAGAGCCATGAAATTGACCTCTGTATTATTACATCATTCATCTGCTTAACAGAACCACCAGCAAGTTATGGTAAGCAGTGTTTATGAAATGGAAGCTGTGCTAAGCGTTGCTCTGTAAGCAGAAATTGTCTGCTTACTGGCTATATGAAAATTACCCAGATGCAAGTAAGTAATATTTTTGTTTTTGTGTGTTTTTCTAGGGACCAAATGGAGAATATGGTCCCAATGGATACCCAGGTACACCAGGACCCCCTGGTCCCCCAGGACCCCCCGGTGAGGTAAGCCAATGTTTATGTTATTGACACAGTCGGTATAGAGCAAATCTCTATATATTCAATGCATGTTATTGCAAGTTTATGATACAGAAAGTGTAGGGATTTTTGTTGTTGAAAACAGCAATAAAATGTTATAGTGACCTGTTGTAAAGTTTTAATAGCTGGAAATTTGTATTAATTTTTAATCAATGTTTTTAATCTTAAAAATTATTGCTAGCCATTATGGATCTCTATTATTATGTGCGGCTGTGTTCTATAACAAATTGGGGTATTCAATTTAAGGCTGGAATGACAAAATAGTGTGATCACTTTGGGTTAGAACCTTCAAAATCAGAGTGAAGCCAAGGACACCAGATCAAGCTTGCTATGACTTGATAAAGGTGAATATTTTCTCAGTGAATGATGATTTAATGATTTTTATTTGTTTGTAATGCTAGGCAATTGCCCCTGCAAACATCGCTAGACCATCTGGCAAGAAGGGGGGCGGCTTCAACTTTGGAAGGTCCCCATCACAAGTGGTTCAGGTAAGACTGTGTATCTCTACAGGAACTACTCAAGTTTTTTCAATTCGATGTCGTAGAATTTTGTTTCCTCAGATATTTGTTTGTCATTCCTGTGAATTGAAAATTATTATAGTGGAGATTCTGCCTTGTGATTGGTTTAGAGCTTGCCACATGAAATGTCTTATTTTTATTAGAAAGTCTTGGTACCAACTACCAAGACGTCAATGTTGGTGTATCATATAGGGTGTTATAAAACAAAATTGATTGATTTTACTCATGCTATGGTTAAAACTACAACTCCCTTATTTATCCCTGTACTCTCTTGGCTTCACCTCAGGAAAATAGAATACTGCAAGGATTAGTTGTAGTTTCCATAGCACTTGTGAGCTAGAAGTCAACTTTGAATAACAAACATATGGAATACGTAATTGAACAATAGAAAAATAGATGCAGTTGAGCCATTTGGTCTTGACTCTAAACTTGTCACATATAATATTGGAACATTGGGCCCTGTTAACACAGACAAGTTTGCTTCCCTCACATGTTAAAGCAATGTATATGGGAAACCAAGGTTCTTAAAGGTGTTTGAACGCACATGAGACTTTGGCCCTTTCAGAAACCAATGGCCTGGGCTCTGCCTCCGGCTAAGGCTCCGTCAGTTGTTAAGACAATGTATGCTTTGGATACGGGGTTTAAAACAGTTGGACGGAGCCCAAGCCTAGGCCTCAGCTCATGCTATGATTTAAACAAGGTTCTAGTGGACCACAAAGCCTTGGGATGGGTGCATGGATCACTGCACACTATTTGATATATAAATGTAACGTTTTGTTTATGATGGAAATCACTTGTTTTGACTTTCTAAAAGATTTCACTGAAACATCTGGAGGAAGTCCCCTCGATCCACAAAGCAAAAGTAGTAGTCCCGGCTGATTTCCTATCTCCCGCCCAGGTAGTAGTTAATAAGCAAGACAGTTCTTTTCAGAACTGAGAAGTCTCTCGAAGTCTCCCGAATTCCGAATAATCTACTCCGCGGCAGTAGAATAAATAGCAAGACAAGTTCTCAAAGAACAAAATCTACCTAGCAAGTAGATATACACATGGTGTTACCGCAAACCAAATATACATTGAGACCTCACCTTGCAATGCCTCAAATCCCATATTCCCCATGATACTTCAACAAATGAAACTCAAGACTTAGTGTCGGTTTATCCATGGCGTATGGAGACTCTTTGGTTAAGGGGGACAGAGAGGTTGATTTGGCCGAAATGTTACACAGATAAAAACTTTCTAACACCTGCTAAAAAGTATATTTTTGCTTTCTCTGTCCATTTTTTTTCTTCTCTTCTTCCTGTGATCGAATTTCCCACTATATTACACAAATTTGGGAGATCAGTTTCACCCTCTGCCCTCTGGGACTTAGGCCTGTGAGTTTATCTGTTACACCTGAGGCTGTAGCTGCTTGCGTGTGACCAAATGAAAGAGAGATAATTTGTTATGATTTTCTTTACTACCAGGGACCACCAGGACCTGTCGGTCTACCAGGAATATCTGGAGTTAGGGTGAGTTGACAATGCAACCTGAAATTGTTTATAAACACTATTTGTTTCTCAAAATAAGATATTTAATTTTTCCGTATAGTACATGATTGGTAATAAAACAAAATGAAAGTTACAGTAAATTCTTCATTCAAATTCAGATTCTCATCAAGTATTGCGTTACATGTTATATAGCGCGTGTGTAAGCTTGCGTACCAACAAATATCTGTGTAGCTATGAGGGCCGAACGCACTTTAGCCAACTGGTGTTAAAGGGCTCCAGTTTTGCTTTATCAGCCATTTAAAACCAGGTAAACATGGTCATGTGACCACTTTTTAACCAATAGGACTTTTTAAACTGTCTGCATTTATGAAAGAGATTTAAAAAAATAATAATAATAATTAGCACTTTGATCATTAATTGAAAGAACGGATAAATTGTCGTTGATTTTTGTTTGTGTTGATTTTTGTTTGTGTTGATTTTAGGGACCTTCCGGAATGAGAGGCCAGTTGGGAGATATGGGAAGTGTTGGACAACCTGTAAGTGACTAAGGGGAATCATAGTGCACTGAGGAGGTTTTAAACTAGTTGCTTAAACGTTGAGGTCTGGTTCGTGATTATTTTACCAAGACGAAGTCAAGGGTAAAATTATCGGTACCAGGCCTCAGTATATTTAACCCTTGGTCTTAAAACCGATTTTACCACACTATGGTTCCCGTTCATATATACCCTTCTGATAAAAACATCAAAAACTTTGTAAAAGTTGAGAACAAATCTGACAGTTGAGCCTCAGCTCACATCGACTCTGCATTTTATTTCTTTGCATGTGTTGAGTGCTGAGTA
This sequence comes from Leptasterias polaris, assembly GCA_037783415.1. Lineage (NCBI taxonomy): Eukaryota > Metazoa > Echinodermata > Asteroidea > Forcipulatida > Asteriidae > Leptasterias > Leptasterias polaris. The sequence goes on from JAZGTN010000164.1 coordinate 1,856,571, forward strand.
GCTCCTTGCGCAAGTTTCCAACTTGCGTACTTATAAGATTCAAACTTGCGTGCTTAAGTTTCCAACTTGTGTGCTTAAGTTTCCAACTTGTGTGCTTAAGTTTCCAACTTGTGTGCTAAAGTTTCCAACTTGCGTGCTTAAGTTTTCAACTTGTGTGCTTAAGTTTCCAACTTGCATGCTTATAAGATTCAAACTTGCGTGCTTAAGTTTCCAGCTTGCATGCTTAAGTTTCCAACTTGTGTGCTTAAGTTTCCAACTTGTGTGCTAAAGTTTCCAACTTATGTGCTAAAGTTTCCAACTTATGTGCTAAAGTTTTCAACTTGTGTGCTTAAGTTTCCAACTTGTGTGCTTAAGTTTCCAACTTGCGTGCTTAAGTTTCAAACTATCACATGCAAGTTTGAAATTTGCATGAGCCAAATAAGCAACCTACCAACTTCAATTGGGCTGTTAAATTTGCGTGCTCCATGCAATCAGCTGATAACGCCCTCTTTTGACTCAATAAGGTCAGTTCATATTTAATCAGTTCTAACTGTGTTTATATCGCACATTTAAACATGCCATTGTGATCTCCTCTCGACCAATCAGAATGGATAAACTGTCTCAGGTATTTATTAATTTATATTTTAACATTGGTTCAGTTTTGTCGATGTGGCTCAAGTGAGTCAGCAATATTGAAGTCAGAGGTGTTTTGCAGTGACACATTTTATAAGCCAATAAACGGAAAATGTTGGTTAAAATTTGTTTTATTGATTAAGGCACCCCAAAAGTGTGTGAAACAGGCACAAGCCATCACGTCAATGTAAACCTTTTGAAAAGGGTTCTTTAAACTAGATGATTGAGCCAATTACAGTTGAGAAGCACTATTTGAATCTTCAATCTGTTCTATTCTTCTAGGGATCTTCCGGCCCACCAGGATCAAGAGGACCTGAGGGTGACGGCGGCAGAGATGTAAGTTTCGTTATTTCATGTCAAAATTGATTCTAGACACAGTTGGGCCTAATGATAATAATAGTAATAACAATATGCAGTTCTTGTGTAGCACAATATCACACTGGGGGGCATCTCAAAGCACATTGTTTTAAACGGGAGCTAAATTCAAAATGTAAGACCCATTTATTAATGTAGCACCATGTAGCGTTTTACAAGGTGCTGTGGTGCACTCCTCAGCCAACCATATCAGAACACACTGGGGTGAACCCCTTCTCTTAGCAATTAGTGTACTGGGCTCTTTAACATGCATTACACAACACAAGTGACCTATGGCTTTACGTCCCATCCAAAGGACAAAGCAATAAAGTGTCTTGCTTATATGTTATATGGACACAACTGTCACAACTAGGACTGGAACCCACACTCTGCTGATCAGAAACACCAGAGCTTGAGTCCGGTTCCCTGGACCGTTCGGCCACAACATGCCATCACACCAAATAAATACATGAATGTTTCTCAAATAAGATTCCCCAGTTTATAAATAGGTTATGTTTAAAGATAATTGAATGAATGCATAATAGTTTGAATGAGGGACTTCTTAGTTAGCGTATTTGAGTAGTAAACGCATTGTACAACCTTTGCTTGACTGTTCATGCTGTACACGCTGTTATTTGTTGGCGGTTTTTTTTCAGAAGAGTTTGAGGGGGTGAGTAATTTTACACAAATAGTATAATTATGAGAAAGAGTGCATGCATTTAGTTCATTATTAGTTTATAATTCTTAAAGTGTGTTGAACACCCAGTTTAAGAGCTGATCTATCAAGGGAAATGTTCAAAGTGCTGCGATTGAAAACCCTTCCATTTTGTTTTCCCTCCATGCAGGGTTTTGATTTCTGGTTTTTTTCCAAACATCGGTTTGGGCTCTGGCTCCACTTTGGGCTCTGTCATCAATTTTGGAGCAGTGTACATTTCGGACGGTGTTTCCAGCATCAAACAGAGCCCGGAGCCGGAGGCCGAGCGTAAGCCGAGATTCGGAAAAGGCCCCTGAGCACTAAAATAAAATGCCTAAATATTCCATTTAATAATGGGTAATTTTTTTGTTTCACTTGCAGGGAAGTCATGGTAGTACAGGATCAGTAGGAGTATCTGGTAACTTAGGAGCTCAGGTAACTGGTTTTTCAAAGCTTTTATACAAAGATATGCAATAGGTAAAACACTGTGTGAAACGTTTCCTGCTAATAAAGAGCCACAATTGACCCTTATGCATCGACTTCACCAGGCTGATGATGTGAAGGCAAGTATGCGGGGTACACAGGATGGGTCATTGAGTAACTTCCATTTGACCTCTGCACGAGGGCGCCCCGCTGCAGTGATGTCATGTGCATAAGGTCTATTGGAAAAAAGTTCTGAAAACCCTAAACAACTGGTTCAATCAGAAACCACAGACAACACATTTGCAAAACTGATCGGTCACCCACTTTTCTCTTGGATCCCCAAGACTGGTATAAATAGTTTGAACCAGCATTCCTGCACACAGAAAAATTATAAACACACATCACAGCAGTGTTTTAGTTGAGACCTGGAAGTCTGAGTCCGAGATCGAGACCTTGCCGTCCGAGACCGAGACCTTGACGCCCGAGACCGAGACCAGCCTTTCCAAGACCGAGACCAAAACCTAGACTAGAGATGGTCTGGAGACCGAGACCAAGACCTAAAAATCTGCATCACAGTGCAGAACAGTTTTGGAGCATATCTTGATATACTCAATATACGGTTAACATTTGAACCAAGTTTGGGACCTTATATGTAACAGCTTCATAACAGACAGTGCAAGTCTCGCGTGTATTCAAACATTTTGGGGACCACTTTTGTCCCACGTACATTGTTTTAATGCGTGAAGGAAACAAACTTGCGCACTTTAACAGGTGCTCGAATACAGTGTTCGAATACGTGCAAGACTTGCACACAGTCTATTACACTAATTATAACAGAAAAATCATATCTTTTCCATTTTTTTTTTCTTTTTACAAAGTGACAAATCCATTTACTTACCAAATATGCATCGGTGTGCCCAACGCTCTGTGGGCAGGTATTTTGGGGGGTTAAAATATGTTTAGGAGTTAATAAATAAGCAATTGGAAGAATATACTGACCATTTTGTGTGACTGAAGAAGTCAACTTTGTTTTCATAGTAAACTGTAAAAGAAAAAATAGTAAGCAGTCTCCGAAACAACGGTTGCTTTTCTTATTTGTCACTTTGTAAAAACGGCAATGGTATATTAGTGTAAGGCAAATTAAATGGCAAAGTTTAGTGTTTGAAATGTTATAATCGCTGTTGTTTTTCAGGGGGCAAGTGGAATGCCAGGAAACCCAGGCAATCAAGGACACAAGGGATGGAGGGTAAGGATTCTTAGCATTTTATTCCATATTCTCAATTTTGTATTTGTTTAAGATAAATAATGAAAGCTGCATTGTATTTAGTTGATTTGAGGACAACAAAAATCTCTAAACAAACCCTGCAAATAGGTAATGGCCTTATTTAACCCAAGCAGTCTTTTCCAGAAGATAAAAACGACAACACAACACGCATAAACAGGTTTACTGACCAGTGTAACAAAGGCAGTCAAGTGGAAAGACACAACTTTTCCAAGCGTATTATCGACTTTTTGTATTTCCTTTTTCCGCAGATATCCCCCTTTTCAGTCTGTCTCATTCACTAATTACTCACTATTCCTCCCTCTTCCCGCCGGTGATTTTGTCTTTTGTGTTTCCAACCTCTTGTGATTTATAACCAGCCCCTTCCCTCTACACCCTCCCCTTTGACCGTTCCTCCTTGTTCATCCCTTACTTTTTCTGTGTGCTTTCTGCTTCTATCTATTTTGAGTTCTTTCCATTTGACTGCTTCTGTTGCATCAGATTTCTTCTTTCTGATGTCCTTTAGCCTTGGGTCGAAATGTCACACCATTAACTTTTTCCCATTTTCACCATAGGTTATGGTTAATCAGGAGTTTGCAACAGCTAATTATATATTCTAAACAAGTTCTCTGATATATTTTATATTTGTTTTCCTTGGTTTTAAGAATTTATGAACTTTTGTTTAGGATATCAAAGTTTTGCTCAGGAATCTACAGGATGAAGAACTGGGAAATGAATTCCAAAAGGGCCGACTCTAATCACAGAATTTTTAGCTGCAAATGAAATGGCTTTTTAGTTAATAAGTTTTGTTTATTTCCGGGTCGACAGGGTGGAAGAGGTGCAAAGGGAATGCGTGGTGATAATGGTGATGTTGGTGACAGCGGAGATAATGGTGCCGTGGGAGCTGCTGGAGCTGTTGGAGCTACAGTAAGTATGCAGTTAAGATCATGCTGGAGAAAACCCTGAATTTTTTTCTGTCATCCTTCTCAGAAATAATTAGTAGTCTTCTTGTAGTTGGGAATAACACTCCGATCAATACACAATTAAAATGTGATGAAATTTAATTGACTGTTAAGTTGTAACTCAAATGCTTTCATTCAAAACAAAGTTCTGCCTTGCTTAAACTAAAACAATGAAACCACTGAGAGCAGGTTTGCCCAAACATTTTTTCAAAACTACTTTTGACAAACATTTTTTCTATAACAAGCAGTTACGGGCTGCTTGCCCACAGGACACAGCTTGTGATAGAAAATTACACTCGCAATGGGCTGACCCAGACACCCCCCTCCCCTCCCATGGCAGCTTGCCAACAAGTCAAGTAAGCGTTTAATTGGAAGCTTGCTAAGGCCTATTATACAGCAAATAACTAATTGATAATTATGTAAAACTTGCATTGCAATAGTATATATTGACAGTTCTTTATGATTGAAGAAATCTGCTTTCTTTTGGTAGTTGCATTTTTAAGAAGGAAAAAACCCCATACAAACAACGCTTTTTGCAGTCTGGCTGTTTAGCCCCGTTCATACTTCACACGAAATCAAATGCGAACCGAATTATGTGACTCAAAAAAAAACTAACGCGCTGTTTTCCAATTGTGACGCAAGTAAATTTGTTTCACTTTTGCATGGAACAGGCTTTAGGCAGATTCAACACTTAAATAAAACAGTGCCAGTACGCACTGCCATCACTGGGCTCCCCACTCAGCCAGTTGTTCTTCATAACACCAACTCCTCTTGTAAGTCTACGATTGAAGAGTCTTGGTGGAAGTCTTGATGCAGCATCACCAATTAGAGCAATCTTTACGACCCTTGTGCCTTTCTCATCTTTTCCCAGGGTGAACGTGGTCATGGTGGTGAGAGAGGAGAACGCGGATCAAGAGGAATTGCGGTAAGTCAATCAAAATAGCAACTAGGATTTGAAACTTTGCATGGTAGGAGAACAATCAAGTGAGGTTTGCAGTGATACCATGTACATCGATCTCTTTTGTGAGTATAGTGATGGTTTTTGAGAAGGACCGGTGGTTTGGCAACTCCTTGTCAATCTACTGGTTCTTCTCAGAATCACCACTACTCACAAAAGAGATTTATGCACATGGTGTCATCACAAACCTCACCTCATTGATCAAAATTGTAACGTATCCCCCTAAAATGAGGGGCAGATGGCCGGGCAAAGTTTAACGCAAGTGTGAATCTCTATGGTCCTTTGACAGAGATCGAGTTGTGAAATTAATCAAAACAACGGTCAGATTACTGTGGGATAAGAACAGAACTAACCACCAATACAAATATCCTTAGGTAACTTAGTTTCTTGGAATTACAGAACGCCAAGAATAAACAATTGTAATGCGAAAAGTGAATCACCAAGTGCACATTTGTTTATAATATCAGGCATGTGTCTTTAGGGTTTGTATTAAGCTTATGCCAATATAATTGAATATCATCGAAATTCAGGAACTAACTAAACATTTCCAAAACTAAAATGTGAAGACCCATATATTTAGAATGTGAAGCAATAGATAGTTCCCAGTAGACGCCATCTTTACGGGCAAATTGCATTTTGGCATGCAGGCGCGTCAAGCGCTCTAATTATTAACGCAGCCGTGTCGTTCACTAACCAATCATGCAATGAGTTTTGTGAAATGTGCGCGTGTTGCACGCCGTTCTCACGCGAAACGCATGACTGTGTGTTCCAAACTGCCCGTAAAGATGGCCGATTTACGTCATACTGCAACCTATCTAGAGGACGTTTTTAAATGTTGACAAAAAATCGCACTTGAAGAGTATCAAATACAATGACATTTTACAACGATTTAACATCAGGGCCCAATTTCATAGAGATGCTTAAGCAGAAAATATTGCTTAACAATTTTCTGCTGAGCGTAAATCAGCAGGATACCAGTCACAAATTGTAGAAGTGACATGGTGGTTTGGCTGGTAACCTTATCATGGTAAGTCAACTTTTGTTGTGCTAAGCTACTTTCTGTGCTTAAGCAACTCTATGAAATTAAGCCCTGGTTAGACACTTGTAACTTCTCCTCCCAATTTCATAAGGACTTATCTATTGGAAAATGAGTGCATTACAAAATTGAATTTTGACCTTTGAGCCGCTCTTTAATATTCCATTCCAGCTCACCTGATATCATGTAAACCTTTGTTATTCTATTTCATTTCTAAGGGAACACGTGGACAAGACGGTAGCGATGGTGAAATTGGAAACGCCGTAAGTCACATCTACCATTGAAATTTGCTCATGATTACTGGGATATGAGGAAAACATAATATTTTTGTAATTTCATAACATCTTTCTACTTAATGACTTCCTCTTTTGTTATCCCCTTTCCCACTTTTTTACCAAACACCTTGCGTGGCATGTGTTTTGACGGCCTTGTAATTGGCAATTTTTTGTGACATTTTGTTTAAATTGTTTTATTAATTTATTAATTTTAACAAGTAAAAAAAAACTAAATTTAATTCGAAATGCAAAATTTGGCATGATATTGTTGTAACTTTTACCAAAGTTCTTGCAGGGTGTAGACATTTATATAACTGTTTGTGATTTTGTTAAAACTACATAGAAGAGTTGTCCGTAAACAAGAATATAAATTAAGTACATTTACTAATGCTATCGTCTGGCAGATTATGTACTCTGCACTGTTTTGTGTACCAGTAGTTTTCAATAGATTTAAAGAAACACAAAGTAATGATAGAATATAATATATATTGTCAACCAGTTTAGGTACTTTGGTGGAGAACCATCATTTAATTCACTGATTGGCAGGCCACTTTGACAAGTCATAAACAAAAGGTCCATACCATAAACTATAACTATTAAAAGTAATATAAACCAGATTTTTGCCTTGAATATCATTTTTTTAAAATGAATAGTGTTTGTTTGCTTTACTAAGAAAATTAACTCTGTTATTATTTGTGGTTATTCAGGGACAAATGGGTAGCCCTGGAGTGATGGGCAGCATGGGACAGAAGGGTCACAAGGTAAGTCAATTTGATATCTCTTTTCCCCAATGTTGGTCATGACTGACAATTTATGACCCATCTCTGTGTATACCCTTGCCATGTTTGTGGGGTTTTCAGCGATTCCTTGTCATGTTTCCATATGATGTCGGTTTTTTTAAAGTGAGTCCATGTCATGTCTGAGGTTTTTCAGTGAGTCCATATCATGTCTGGGGTTTCCAGTGAGTCCATATCGTGTCTGGGGTTTTCAGTGAGTCCATATCTTGTCAGGTTTTTTAAAGTGAGTCCTGATCATGTCTAGGGTTTTCAGTGAGTCCATATCGTGTCTGGGGGTTTTCAGTGAGTCCATTTCCTGTCGGGGGTTTTCAGTGAGTCCATATCATGTCGGGGGGGTTTTCAGTGAGTTCATAACATGTCTGGGGTTTTTCAGTGAGCCCATTTCTTGTCTGGGGTTTTCAGTGAGTCAATTTGGTGTCTGGGGTTTTTCAGTGAGTTCATATCGTGTCTGGGGTTTTCAGTGAGTCCATATTGTGTCTCGGGTTTTTCAGTGAGTCCATATCCTGTCGAGGTTTTCAGTGAGTCCATATCGTGTCTGAGGTTTTTCAGTGAGTTAATATCGAGTCTGGGGTTTTTCAGTGAGTCCATATCTTGTCGGGGTTTTCAGTGAGTCCATATCGTGTCTGGGGTTTTTCAGTGAGTCCATATCGTGTCTGGGTTTTTTCAGTGAGTTTATATCGTGTCTGGGGTTTTCAGTGAGTCCATATGGTGTCTGAGGTTTTTCAGTGAGTTCATATCTTGTCTTGGGGTTTTCAGTGAGTCCATATTGTGTCTTGGGTTTTCAGTGAGTCCATATGGTGTCTGGGGTTTTTCAGTGAGTTTATATAATGTCTGGGGTTTTCAGTGAGTTAATATCGAGTCTGGGGTTTTTCAGTGAGTCCATATCTTGTCGGGGTTTTCAGTGAGTCCATATCGTGTCTGGGGTTTTTCAGTGAGTCCATATCGTGTCTGGGTTTTTTCAGTGAGTCCATATGGTGTCTGGGTTTTTCAGTGAGTCCATATCGTGTCTGAGGTTTTTCAGTGAGTTAATATCCTGTCTGGGGTTTTTCAATGAGTCCATATCGTGTCTGAGGTTTTTCAGTAGGTCCATATCGTGTCTGAGGTTTTTCAGTGAGTCCATATCATGTCTGAGGTTTTTCAGTGAGTTAATATCTTGTCAGGGTTTTTTCAGTGAGTCCATTTCCTGTCGAGGGTTTTCAGTGAGTCCATATCGTGTCTGGGTTTTTCAGTGAGTCCATATCGTGTCTGAGTTTTTTCAGTGAGTCCTTATGGTGTCTGGGTTTTTCAGTGAGTCCATATCGTGTCTGGGGTTTTTCAGTGAGTCCATATCCTGTCAGGGGTTTCAGTGAGGCTGTTGAATGTATTCAAGTGGTAGGACTGTAGGAGAGGAGGTAATCCAGTGTACCATCATATTAGTAGAATTGGAACAATTGAACCAAGGGAATGCCCCCATCGATATCCCTCTAGATTTGTCTGCTGTTATATTACTAAGACCAATCATAAACTATTCATTTTATCTTCTGTTGTTTTTTGTTTTTTTCTCCCCTTCTCTTTCAAAAAAGATGTTTTTAGTGTGAAGCTTGTTTCCTCTTCTACTGATTGGTCGAATGTGTTTGAGCTTCACCCAGTCTATGTTTTCATACATACAGTCTGTTTGTTATTATCATTCTACTAGAGAACAAGATCGCTCAGCATTGAATCACACCTCTTGTCATCTTCTTTAAAAGCTGCATCACAAATGTGTCCTTGAGCAAGACACTTTGCTATAATTGCTTCTCTTCACCCAGGGGTATAAATGGGTACCTGCAAGGGTAGAGGTTGATATTGTGTTTGAAAAAGCCTTCGGAGCGCCACGGCTGAGAAAGATTAAAGGAATGTTATCGGCCCAATGACCAGGGCGCTAATGTAAAGCGCATTGATGCATTATTGTGAAATGCGCTATATAAGAACTTGTTATTATTATTATTATTATTATACACATTTATAGTTTCACAGCTCTAATTTATAATGTACTTTTTTCACCACCAGGGTGTGGCAGGAGAACAGGGTGAAAGTGGTCTGCAAGGAATCCAAGGTCTCCGTGGTGAGAGCGGTTCAGATGGTGCTCCAGGTCAGACTGGTGCTGTTGTAAGTTTCTCGTGGCTGAATCCACACATCCCCAAGCTGATTTCAATGTATCGTTTGTTGTAATGCATTGTTTTTATGTTATTATGACTGTTTTCTAAATCACTCTAATGCGCCTGCTCTGGCTTATAGGCACTGTTCACCCGTTTAGTTTGTTTGTTGTTTTTTTAACTTGGATTCAGGCACCTGATGAAAACATCAACAAGATTCAAAGCGGCCCATAGCGAAAGCTAGAACCAATTTGCATAAAAGAACTACAAAAAGAAGGATCAATAGAATAGTTCTATGAAACGGCGAAAAACTATGGAAGTGATGCTGGTGGTCATGGAATCCTGAAACCTCCTGCTAATGGATGTGAGCCCTATTGTCTCTGACTGGATGTGCCATTCACCCACACTTTATGGGCACGGACCCCGTAGTTTAAACTCCTGTACTTAAAGTATGCATTTTCAAAATTACTGACAGAGTCCAAGCCGAAGTATAAGCCCAAGCATTTGGTTTTGAAAAAAAAGCTATGATTTTGCAATTTTGTTTTATTTTTGTTCAAATTAAGGGTTTAACCTCATTTTTTTTCTCCTGTATGGTAACAATGTAACCACAGCAGGGCTGGAAGGGCTGAACAAAGTATGTTCCTTTTTTGGTGTAATGAAAAACAATATTTCTTTAATGCTGATGGATACAGGGAACCAAGGAAGATGTTGACTAATGATTTTTGTGTTTGTAAACTTGTTGTGAATACTGCTCATCTTATTAAACTGACATAACCAGTAAAACTCTTGTTAAAAAAAATGATTTTCTTTTGACAGGGATTTGCTGGTAAGGATGGTTCCGCAGGTGCTACTGGTAACATGGTGAGTGTTGATTTGATAATATTATGATTTTCTGGTTTACTAAAATGGTGTCCACTAAAATGATGTCCACTAAAATGAGGTCCACTAAAATGAGGTCCACTAAAATGAGGTCCACTAAAATGATGTCCACTATAATGATTGTCCAATAAAATGATGTTTATAAAATGGAGTCCACTAAAATGATTGTCCACTAAAATGATTGTCCACTGAAACAATTTTTATGCAAAAAGACCATGATCTCAAAAAGTGCAATTTCACAGTTAAACATCTAACACCGCTTACTTACCTATCGTTTTTGAACGATAATTATTCTAACTTTTGTTGAGGAAAATTTGTTTTAAATCAACATATCAAATTATGAGAATCATTCATTCATTCATCATACAACTCACAATATCAACTAGCAAATGGTCCACGTACCTGTACTCGCTAGGGTCAACGAGCTTTCACCTCAGCTGCACCATCACTATGGAACAATCTGCCTCTCAATATCCGTCAAGCTACCTCTACTGACTCATCCAAATCTCTATTAAAGACTCATCTCTTTGTATTTTAAGGTTAATGCGCTTAGAAACGCCAGTAAAAAGCGCCATATAAATGCTTTTATTATTATTAATGTTATTATTCAAGAGAACTCGATCAGTGTAACATAAGTAAAAGTGTCAGGAAAAGTTCAAGTTTTTGTTATCTTAAGTTTTGAGTTGTCAAATGCTTATGCCTTTATTCTTGGACAGGGTGCTGCTGGGGCCAATGGTGGAGCAGGGGCAACTGGTGCAAGAGGTCCTTCAGGAAACCGTGGAGCCGCTGGTGTCGCTGGTGAGGTCGGAGCGCAGGGTTACGCTGGACTCCAGGGTTCTCGTGGTAACGTTGGTGCTCAGGGAGGAAGAGTAAGTGATGTGCTCTAACAATTTTTTTCCCCCTGAACATTTCTGCTATTATACATGGTTTTAAATTTAAAAGGTGGGTGGACTACACTTTGAGATAGATGGTAATTCTTGTTTTCTTTCAATTTGCAGTATTTTTGACTGAGGGCGTGTGTGAACCAAACTTATGTGTGATGGAAAATGAGTAAACTAACTGGTTTTCCATTGTTTTTATTATTACTATTATTTGTTTGGCCATTGATACAAGAAAACAACATACAGGCAGTCAAAACAAGATAACACTGTCATTGTGATGCAGGGAAACTGAGCCATTGAAAGTGCCCTGATGTGGTCAAAAATAGGGTTAATTTGGGAGAATTCACTCCAAACTCACTTCATTTAAACTATTTTAACTCCTTTGAGTGGTTGATTACAATGTTTCCTCACTTCAAGCTCTACATGGTGCGACTCAACACCTAAATAGCCCTTCATATTCCAATGCGCATGATCGGCGCGCAAATGATTCTGAGTCTCAAGCAACAATGGCAATCAACATGGTACACTGATTTTGAAGTAATGCTGTACACAACACATAAAACCTGGCATATAGTTACATGTAAACTGCATCACGGCGTCCATCGTGGCAACTTGATTTCTTATTTAGCTGTACTCAAGTTTTTCAAGATGAGTAGCGGTATATATTTGTAAGATTGCGCTTACTCATAATGGGCTTTTGTTTGACTTGATCTGATTATGATGGTCGTTGATATGGTGTGCCTGATCCCATGTGAATCTGAAGGGTTGGGGATGATTAGGGTTACTGACTTGTTCCCTTGTCTTTACAGGGAGCAGTGGGTCCAGGTGGCCCAACCGGAGTTGATGGACAAGAAGGATCAGAGGTAAGAAATAACAAGTAGTCCAAGAAAGTAGTTTAAGAAAGAATTGCAAGAAAATAGTCTGAGAAAGTGGTCCAAGAAAGTAGTCCAAGAAAGTAGTGCAAGAAAGTAGTCCCAAAAAATAGTCATAGAAAGTCGTCAAAGAAAGTCATCAAAGAAAGTAGTCCAAGAAAGGAGGCAAAAAAGTAGTCCTAGAAAGTCGTCAAAGAAAGTCATAAAAGAAAGTCGTCAAGGAAAGTAGACCAAGAAAGTAGTCCTAGAAATATTCCTAGAAAATAGTCTAAGAAAGTCGTCCAAGAAAGTAATTCAAGAAAGTCGTCAAAGAAAGTCGTCAAAGAAAGTAGTCCTAGAAAGCAAACATTTATATTTATGCTCTTTTTTTCAATTAAATAGAGTATTTATGCAATGAGTTGTGGGTTGATATAAAAAAACACAAGATAGTGTCAACAGCAATTTGGAAGTGCTTCCTTCTAGGTACTGAAAATTTGTTTCCCTTATAAAAATACATACTTTTAGAAGGAAATCTGAAACTTTATTTCTCTTCATTCAAGGAGTAGATCTTGGATAGTTCATGAGAAAATCATTGGCAATTTATTGAGTCCGTGAGAAAATTCATTGACAATTTATTGACGCTAAAAAGTTTGACTGCCAAAATATTATTGTGGTTGATCAAACTGCAAATGTAGGTCAGGCATTCTGAAACCAAGTCTTACAATGACAAGTATTGTTGGAGCTTTTTAAACTTGATGTCTCAATTTGTCTTATTTCCACAGGGTGAGAGTGGTCCATCTGGCCTAACTGGAGCACGTGGTGCTGTTGGTGCACGTGTAAGTTAATCTAAGAGACGTTCGTATTAGTCCAAATTTGTCCAGCAGAATAAGAAAAAAGACATGATAAACGACCCAAATATTACTTGTGCTACTAAGCTGATTTCTTCTATTTTTCCCTTTGTCTGGCCCATATAAAAATATAAACAATTGATATTTGAAATAAAAAAGTTAATCCCCTTAAGGTGATCCCCTGGCTGCCGCTACCCAGGTTGTATCATAAATTTGGGTGTGAGCCCTGGCTATATGGCACTTACAGGTTGAATGGCTTTTGACTGGCACTCCCGAACAAAGATATTGAAAAAATTTGGAGACCGCCAACATAGGTCTATGTAGGTAAGTTGGTAGAGTGCCGGCACGTTAAACTGGAGGTCATTGGTTCAAATCCTGCTCGAGTCAATTTTTCTTTGTTTAACCCCAAATTGTTTGGAATTAATCCTTTATAATCTCTTGGATTTCTTCTGTTATAGGGAGGAGTGGGAGCACCAGGGCCATCAGGTGTTCAAGGTGCTGTAGGTTTCCCGGTAAGTAAAAATAATCCACATTTGATGACGTGTCGTGGCCGAGCAGTTAAGTGCACCAGACTCAAGCTCTGGTGCTTCTAATCAGCAGAGTGTGGGTTCGAGTTCGTGTTGTGCAATGAACATAAAAAGAACCCATTGCACACCCAGGTATTTTTATATTTTCCATCATTTGAACATGAAGTTAGAGACCTATACTTCTTTCACAAGGACACTATCTATTTGAAAATTAGTACATCACAAAACTGAATTTAACCGGTTTTTTTAACTGAAAGGTCAACATTTTGTTTGTCTGTTAATCATCAAACTATACTGTATCTTTACACCCATTTTGTATTTAACTCTCTGTTCTTTGATCTCTCATAGTCATCACCGTGATTATCTTCATTGACATTTTTTATCATTTTCATTGCCAGGGTAACTCTGGAGTCCAAGGAAGTATTGGAGCCCCAGGAGAGAAGGGAGATGGGGTGAGAATTTATCTTTAGAAAACACTTCAATAAAATAAGATTCTGTTGATGTTAAATCAGTGCTTGTATTAAAGGGAGGGAACACAGTTGGTATTTACTCAAAAGATGAATGACCATAGAAACTTCCTTGGTAAAAAGCACTACAGCTGTTGATAATGTTTAAAATTTTGAGAAAAACTTCGCTTTAAAGGCGTTTGGTTTTAGAGAGAGGGATTCAAATACATTTCAATCTGAGAAACGTTTCTGATTGTATATTCCAAGTGCGGATTATTCTTTCTGTAGCGTGTCATGGCCGAGTGGTTAAGAGCATCGGATTCAAGTTCTGGTGGTTTAGTCATCGGGGTGTGGGTTCGATTCCCGGTCATGACGCTTGTGTCCTTGAGCAAGACACTTTGCTATAATTGCTTCTCTTCACCCAGGGGTATAAATGGGTACCTGCAAGGGTAGAGGTTGATATTGTGTTTGAAAAAGCCTTCGGAGCGCCACGGCAGCCCAGGGAGCTGAGAAAGAATAAAGGAATGTTATTGGCCCAATGACCAGGGCACTAATGTAAAGCGCATTGATACATTATTGTAAAATGCGCTATATAAGAACTAGTTATTATTATTATTATTATAACCGCTCCAGATTATCAGCATTATCTCAAAAACTCTACCACCTTTTAAAATGAAATTTTCACAGTTTAGTTTTATTGTATGTATCTACATTTATATAGGATTAAAACAATCGAACGGTTAAAAGAAAAACCGGCATACTTTGCCTTTAAAAGCATGTTGAACTCTCTGGAATTCAAATGTATCAACAGCATCGATCTCAACATTGTAAAGACCTTGTCACTTGTGGCAATTTTTACAGGCAACGGAGGCATCTAACTGCACTGCATGCAAAAGGAATGCTTCTGAAGTACAAACTACCTTTTACTAACAGTATCTTAGTGTCCCCCAGACAGTTATGTGAAGATGAGAGTGTGAATGTGTTTTCTTCCTGGAGACTTTCTGGTACTGGTTGCCTGCAAATTGCCCCGTGTGGCAAGGCCCAAGAGTGTAAATAATTTGGTCTTGTCAAATTGCACCATGTTGTGTTATGGGCGATTTATCAAGAAATGAGAAATTTTAATAAAATGTGTTCACACTCTGGTGCCATTTAATAGTTTTGAGAATAGAAAGTTAGACTGTATCTGAATTGGCAACTACAGCTACGGCTATGACTGTTGCTAAGGGTGTTGCCAAGAACAGGCTATACTTCAATGCACAATGAAGCCACAATTCAGCCGTAGCAGTGGCAATAACCGCAGATTCGGACATGGCCTAAATACTCGACTTTATTGAATTGATATTGATGATTGCAATCAAAAGTTACTATTTCAAAGGTGCATCTGATGTATAACTTCTTGTGATGGACTGTTTTGAATTTGTAGGGAGCCAATGGACGAACAGGTGATTCCGGTACTCCAGGTGGACAGGTAAGAGCTTCTGATATCTTTACCTCACATGGTGTATCACTGTATCTGTCACTGTCTCTGTCCTCACCTCACATGGTGTATCACTGTATCTGTCACTGTCTCTGTCCTCACCTCACAGGGTGTATCACTGTATCTGTCACTGTCTCTGTCCTCACCTCACAGGGTGTATCACTGTATCTGTCACTGTCTCTGTCCTCACCTCACAGGGTGTATCACTGTATCTGTCACTGTCTCTGTCCTCACCTCACAGGGTGTATCACTGTATCTGTCACTGTCTCTGTCCTCACCTCACAGGGTGTATCACTGTATCTGTCACTGTCTCTGTCCTCACCTCACAGGGTGTATCACTGTATCTGTCACTGTCTCTGTCCTCACCTCACATGGTGTATCACTGTATCTGTCACTGTCTTTGTCACTATTCTGCGGTACCTTACATGTGTCACTGTCTGTCACTGTCTTTGTCATTGTGCTGCTGTACCTTGCATGGTGTATCACTGTTTCTGTCACTGTCTTTGTCACTATTGTGCTGTTCCTAAGATGTTTCACTGTATGTCACTGTCTTTGTCACCATTATGCTGTACCTTACATGTTTCACTGCCTGTCACTGTCTTTGTCACTATTCTGCTGTACCTTACATGTTACACTGCCTAGCTGTCACTGTCTTTGTCACTATTCTGCTGTACCTTACATGTTTCACTGCCTGTCACTGTCTTTGTCACTATTCTGCTGTACCTTACATGTTTTACTGCCTGTCACTGTCTTTGTCACTATTCTGCTGTACCTTACATGTATCACTGTCTGTCACTGTCTTTGTCATTGTGCTGCTTTACCTCACATGCAGGATTCTCACTGTTCCCAGAAGCCCTGCCTTCTGGAGCAAATCTACCCCCCCCCCACATTTGTGCCATTAAAAAGATTGTAACTCTGTAAAAGTGTTTCTTCTACTGTCATGATGCATTGATCTAATTAAACAATTGATTATTTACCTTTCAGGGCCCTCCAGGAAGTGATGGACGCGCAGGAAATGATGGCAAGCCAGGACCATCAGTAAGTCAGAAAGATTTTGTTGAATGAGATCAGTTCCCAATCACAACCAGGGCCCAATTTCTCAGAGCTGCTTAAGCAGGAAAGTTTACTTTAAAATTTCCTGCAAAAATTAGTTAGTGGCCTGACGTTTCGACCCTAGCAGAGTCTTTCTCGAAGGCTGAATGACAACACAACACACATAAACATGTATACAAGTGTAACAAGAGCAGTCGAGTGGAAATACATGAATAGAGAGAGAGAGAGAAGCAGAAAGCATTCAGAAAAAGCAGGGGGTGAACAGGGATTATGGAGAAAAAGGGGGGGTATGGAGGGAAAGGGCTGGCTTAACCACAAGAGGTTGGAAACACTAAGGACAAGATGGAAGGTTGGAAGAGGGAGAAAAAGTAAATAATTAGTAAATAAGGCAGACTAAAAAAGTGGATATCTGAGTGTGGGGGAAAAAGGAGAAGGCAAAGACAAAAGGTTATTAGTCATTTCCTTCTTGGATGTTCAAACCGTGGGGTTGAATGGTCTGGAGGCACCTTATCCACAGTTTCTCCCTACTCAGACGAACAGTCTCTCTGTGGTTACCTAGTGCCTTAATGCCCTGTAAATTCATGTCAGAAATGGAGTGGTTAGGAAGATTGAAGTGGTGTCCTACAGGTGTATCCAGCTTTTGGGTGTTGACTGTGGATCTGTGGCCGTAGAAACGCCTCTTCAGTGTAGTTCTTGTTTGACCTAAAATTTCCTGCTCAGCAAAATAAGCAGGAAACCAGTCACAAATGCTACATTCGACATAGTATTTTGGCTGGTAACCTTGTTTCTGATATGCAAAATTGTTTTGTGCTTACCTAATTTTTACCTAAAACAGCTCTTGAAATTGGGTCCTGCAGTAGTTGCCTAAAGTTGCAGCAATCCCAATAATAATAACTTGTCTTGCTGTTAAAACATACATTTGTTTCATATTTATAAACTTGTTTTCTCTTAGCATCTTCGTGACATAATTTATTTATCTTTATTTTTAAACAGGGAACAGCTGGCTCAGATGGCCGACCAGGACCACCAGGTCCAAGTGTAAGTATTTCTAATTTATTTATGGGTACGCTGTTCCTCTTTACACCCTCCTGTGTAAACAGGAATATATTCTTTAGCCATGAGATTAAACAGAGAGGGAATATTAATCAACATAATAATACAGTTCTCATGTAGTGTCATGATGAGCTAGCCAGTGGTGTCCTTTCTCCGGGAGTCTAATGCACCTTGTCCAAACATGATCTTGAAATCATTTATTGAGTTTGACCGCCTCTCTCTAACACTATTCTTGACGAGGACAGATAGGCACAACTCGTCAAGTCATCACGAAAGTGAATAAACAAATAAATTATATAGTGCATACTACCAAGAGAGAATAGAAACAATCAATGAAGAAAGAGAGAATCCAGGGTAGCCATCAAGCCTCCCCCAGCAACCAAACATCCAGAACCCTTGAGGTGAACACCGAAAATTGAAAGCAAGGAGGAGCCCCAAACACTAAACACTTCACAGCTTGATAAGAGTGAGAACCGTACAATGAAGTGGCAGTTACTGGGAGAGATAATTCATTTATAAAGCTTTATTTACAGCGTGTTATTAGTGCAAATATGCTAAATGCTTTGAAAGTAGGACTAAGTATTGAACTAATCAGACGTATAATTGATTTGTTTGTTGCCAGGGTCTCCAAGGAGAAAGAGGAAATCTAGGCTTGCCTGGAGCTCAGGGAGCATTGGTGAGTATACGCTTTTTCCGTTATGTCAAAGCGTCGTGCTGAGGTGGTGATATCGACAACAAAAACTGCTGGGTGGTCACTGAAAGTAACGAGGTGGTCCATCTTGGGTTTGAACTGAATGGGGAAAAGCAAATCAATTGAATTAAGTCCTGATCTTTAGTTGCTTTGATGGACCACTTTTTTGTGGATTGTGTTCTTAGGCAAACCTTTGCTGTAAGCTGCAGGCGACAATCGACCATGACGTACTGGAATCTCGGACTTTAATGCCATGCTGAATTCAATGGCGACATCCTATCGATCTCTTGTTATCCTCGTTTGTACAACAAAAGGATGAATGTCTGGAATTGGGGACTTCACAATTATCCTGGAAAAGATTTTGAGCATGATTCATACTGCAAGAAGAATTTGGGCTACATGAGACTGATAGGCTGGTAGAAAATGAAAAGCGCTGTGGCCTTACAGATAAACTGAAATAAAATGAAGTGAATGTGTCATGTTATTTTATTCTGTTCCTGCGATTACAGGGAGAGAGTGGAAGACGAGGATCAGCTGGACAATCGGGACAACGAGGCCCACAGGTAAGTTTCTAGTCTGAAATGACTTGACTCTAACCTAATGTAATGTAATGTAGCTCATCAATGAGCAAATGGGAATACTCGGAGACTTTACCAGGAAAAAGGGAAGACTTTACCAGGAAAAAGGGAAGACTTTACCAGGAAAAATGGAAGACTTTACCAGGATAAAAGGAAGACTTTACCAGGATAAAAGGAAGACTTTACCAGGAAAAAGGGAAGACTTTACCAGGAAAAAGGGAAGACTTTACCAGGATAAAAGGAAGACTTTACCAGGAAAAAGGGAAGACTTTACCAGGATAAAAGGAAGACTTTACCAGGATAAAAGGAAGACTTTACCAGGAAAAAGGGAAGACTTTACCAGGAAAAAGTAAAGACTTTACCAGGAAAAAGTGAAGACTTTACCAGGAAAAAGTAAAGACTTTACCAGGAAAAAGTAAAGACTTTACCAGGAAAAAGGGAAGACTTTACCAGGGAATTTGGAAGAATTGACAACTAAAAAAGTGAAGACATTACCAGGAAAAAGGAAAGACTTTACCAGGAAAAAGGGACTTTTAAAAACATACATAATGTCAGCCATGGAATGTCATCTTTGAAAGGGGCAAGTCAATTTTCATTTTGCAAAGTGCATTCAAATTGGAAAATCTACAAGTCTGTTTGATCATGCTAAAGGGCACCAATAATAAATAAATCCAGTGGGTCATGGGTTCGAATCCCAACCAAGTAACCTATGTTGTTTAATTTCCTGGTACAAAATTAAACTAACCTATAACTAACCTATAACTAACCTTTGATTTGGTGTGGATATGGTTTTAATCAGGGAGATGAAGGTGGAGACGGACCCCAGGGTGTGACTGGACCCACAGGAGCACAAGGTTCCCGTGGTGATGGTGGCCCTCAAGGAGCTATTGGACCTGGAGGACCAAACGTAAGCTATTCTCTCTTCAATACTTTACTTGAATACAAATTTATACTTACGTTTGCACAAGGTTACTTTTTCTCTTTCTAATGAAAAGTGGATTTTTTAAAAGTTATGTAAAATGATTATCCTCACCAGGGACAAATGGGACTTACTGGAGCAAGAGGAGCCAAGGGAAAGAGAGGAGTTCCAGGAGTTGCAGGATCAGCTGGCCAAGGTGGACCTCAAGGAATGTCTGTAAGTTGTGTCTGATAATCATGATGTAATGAACCTCCCAGAACTTTTGGTTTCAGTTTTGTTGTTTAAATACTCTCCAGGATTTTGTTTGATTATTTCTCTGGGTCCTTTTATATGATATGGTTTTGGGAAGAAGGTTGAATGCTGGTGGGAGACTTTGCAGGGAAGCTAGTGGTAACACCGTTAAAAGATTTCTCAAGAGTTACTGGGGCTTTGAATAGAACGGGGGGTGTTAACAGCTTGACATTGTAATCAGTTTGCTCTAATTGTCTTCAACGGACAAATTTGGTTTTCTTTAACATCATCTGAATTTCTGTGCTCTGTAAACTCATATACACACAATGTACCACAACTTTTAGGCTGGGGTTCTGGCATTATGTGGAGTCCCATGGTTTGTGTACTGCGGACTTAGTTTCTGCAGTCTCCTGTGGTATTTTGTGGAAAGAGCCTGTTGGGCAGGAGATTGTACCAATACTAATGAGGTTAATTAAATAGCCTGCTTTGATTTTCATTGTTTGTTTTTTTTAAATCAGGGAGACCGTGGAGCCCCAGGAGCCATGGGTGTAGCTGGACCACCAGGGTCCGAGGGAGAGAATGGTGTAGATGGACGCGACGGATCATCTGGAGCTCCTGTAAGAAAATAGACAAAACAAACCCCTTCAAATTATTTTTGATTTAACAAATCTTGTTAGGGTAGCGAAGTAGTTGTTAGCGATTCTTAGTTCATTTAAGATTTTTCAAGTTTAAGTTCTTAGTATGGAAATTTAGGACTAGCATTCTGTACAGAGAGCGATTTTTAGCCACTGATGAGCTTTAACCAATAGTGTACATGGTGCTCTTTAAAGGTCATTCATTTGTGTATAATCACTGTATGCCCAGATACGGCTATAATTGCTAATTTGGGGCTCTTGTTGCCACTCAAAAAGTCTGGAAAAATCAAGCAAAGTACAAATGTTGTGTTTGTTTTAGAAATGTAGATACTACACAAACCCTAACAGTGTTTCCGGCAGATTAAAGGCAAGGTATACCTTTCTGGTAATTACTCCAAAAATTAATGACCATTAAAACTTACTTGGTAAGAAGCACTGCAGCTGTTGATTGTGTATAACATTTTGAGAAACAATTCCCTTCTATGGAATGTAGTTTTAGAGAGAGGGATTGAAAAGATTGTCAATTTGAGAAACGTCTTTGCATGAAACATTGATCAGATTGTGAATTTCAATTGTGGATTATTCTTCCTGCGTGGACATAACTGCTTCAGATTTTTGGCGATATCTCAAAAATATTACCACCTTTTGAAAATGAAAACAAAATCACAGTTTAGTTTCATTCTATATATCTACAGTTATATAGGATAAGAACAATCAAGTAATTCCTAAAAACAACGGTATACTTTTCCTTAAAATCAACCCAATTTTCTGACTGTTTATTGGTTACAACACACCACATGATCTTTCACTTACATTTGTGAAAATTCAAGTTGTGACAAAAACAAAGTTAGGGAAGTCAGCTTTGAACTTGTGTATGCCTTGTCTGCTGTGATTCTCTCTAGAATTTCTATTGAAAAGGGAAATTTACAGTTGAAAATGCATGTCATTAGATGTTGTTTAATACAAGGTACTGCTAGGGGTAACTTTGGAAAGTGTGAATTCAGGAAATTGACTTTGACCTCTTCGGTTGAGGGGAAATAAGTCTAATAATGGGGCCAGTTTCGGCCACTATGGGTAACTTAGTACAACCAGCTTCAGGCTGCTATCATCTCTAAAGGGTTATTGTTTTTTATGGCTGCTGTTGTTTTTGTTTTGTTTAAAAGATCAACAAATGAAGCATAATGCTGTGTCATTGAAATGTATTGATAAGACTCTATCTCTTGTCTCCTTTATTTTGCAGGGTACTAAGGGAGCCAACGGTGATGTCGGACGAATTGGAATCCCAGGACTTCCTGTAAGCTCAACAAATTTGTTTTTAATTTTAAAAAATTATGCAAGTTCACCCCAAACAAGGCTTTAAGCCACTCTTGGTAAGGGGCTACAAGAAGAAAACATTTCAGGAGAAAAAAAAACTCAATTGAGTTGAAGGTAGTCTATAATTATTGCAGCATGGAGGGAATAGAAACATGCACCAGGCAAGGAGTTCAAAAAGAGATGCAGTACCTAGAATAAAGCTGTTGGTTTCTATCAAAACAATATCAAAATAATTATTATAGTAACTATTTCAAGGATCTCTGAAAAACACAATATGGCTCTTCTTAGAGCCAGCACTCCTCCTAAAAGACAGTTTCAGATGACATTGTACCCAGAAAAATTATCAGAATTTTTTACTTTGTAAATACAGGTAGTAGAAATTTAACTGAAGAATGGGGAACAAATAAAATTGAATGCCTATAGTATTGAACGCCACCCAATGTAAAGCTTCATGTAAAGTTTCAAGACCATGACCAAAAAAGGTACAGACAGTGACGGACTTTACTTGAGTACAGTCCTGCTTGAGTATTTATGGGTGCACCTCACTAATATACTATAGCATCCAGTGCAAAATGCTCAAAATATTCAAAATTTATTTCGAAAAACTGAAAAGTCTCACAGCTTTTTACATTAATGAGAAAAAGTAAATAGACTCCTAAACTTCCAGCCTCTGTTCAATTTGACATGGGGTGTACCAAGGCCCATCAAGATTACACGCCCTACACTTAATCTTGAAAACAATTGCCCTACATCCCTCAGCTCATAAGACTCTTTTTCAGAGACTAGGTCATCCAAAATACTTCAAGTTGGAAGTCAACAACCCCCAGGTCACAATTTTTTTTCATTGTACCCCTTTAATTTTGTTGTCAAATCTTGTCTCGTAGAATATTTTCAGGGCCTGCAAAATCTTCACTAGGCCATCACTCTGTTTTCTCTCATTTTAGTGGGGTGCACTACATGTATAACTCAGACTTTACTAGGAGTTTTTACAATAAAAAAAAGAAATAAGTTGACGTCAAACTAGTATTCGACTTAAATGATACACAGTACACTCAAACAAACAATTGATGATTGGTTAACTTGTTGTTGTTGTTGTTTACAGGGAGCCCCAGGTGACCGTGGTGGTGTAGGACAAGCAGGTATTTCCGGAGCACCTGTAAGTGTTCAAATTGAAACAAATTAAAATATTTTTCACTGTCTGGATTACTCCTTCTTACTGATTTTCTTTTTTTAACTTGTGTGTGTTTCTATTTACTTTTTTTATCTAAATTGAATTGCAACGTCCTGTTAACAAGATTTAACTAAAATCTGTAGAGTTTACTACTTTCTCGTCTACAAATTACAGGAGCCATTGTCGACGTTCTTGTTCATCTTATTTAGATTTTGAACTAACACGAAATGTACAAAATGCATCCTTGACAGGATTAAAAGAAGGCTTTTTACAATTAATTTTTTGTTTTTGTTTCAAGTAACAAGAATTATTGAAACCAAAATCAATAATTATAGAAGGACATTTATGTACAAAAAAAAGCAGCATTGAACAACGACTTCACAAATATTCAGTGAAATCGTCACAACTTGTGAAATTTACTGAAAATAAACGGATGCTGAAACTCCTCTTTTCAGGGAGCCCAAGGAGCATCAGGCAGACGAGGAATTGCTGGAAAGGCCGGATCAAGAGTAAGTGAATGAAATTTTGCTGTTTTAATCAAATGTCTATAAGTGCAGTAACACACCTCAGTCCTTACAAATGTCTGCACAATACCACCCCTGCATATCTCACCAGTCTCATCAAGGTTTACCATCCCAGACGAACTGGCCTTCTTCGCTCTGGTTCAGACGGTACACTCTTGGCTGTTCCAAAGGTGCATTCTGCTGCTGGTAATAGTGCATTTTTACGCAGATGCCCCGCATGCTTGGACCTGTCTCCCTCATCAAATCCATTCTGCTGAGTCACTCAAAGCGTTCAAGAAACATCTGAAAACTGTCCTAATCATTGGTTGATTGCTAAGGACTAACTTTCTTTTCCCATTTTTTGTGCTTTTATTTTAACTGCTTCACTTATTGAACTGTTTTCTTGTAAAGCGCTACGGTACCCAGTGTAAGAGCACTCTATAAATACCTATCATTGTAATTAATATTACCTGTATACTTTATAGTGTACTTTTTAAATGCTATTGCATGAGTGCTTGTATCTTTTTGACTGTATTGTGGTTGTCTTTTATCTTGATTTCTATTTTGCTTATACTTTTCTTGTTTAATTTCCTTACTGGGATTTTTGTTGTTATGCGCCCTCGAACAGGCTGGTCCTGGAAAGAGCACAATATAAATTCAATAAATTATTATGATTTTTTTTATTAGTGCTTAACTTTAAATTGTTAAGGCTTGGAGGTATGACTTTGCTCTCATTTCGCTGGAGCATTTCCGTTCCAATTCCATAATTCTGACTCCATTCTTTTGACAGGGATCTCCAGGCCCCCAGGGACCAGCTGGATCTACAGGTCTGAGCGGTGAGCCGGTAAGCAGTTCTTCTTTATGGCTGTGAAACAACTCAAACTTAGGTCATAATTCTACCTTCCACACCTGGAGTTAAACAGAGCCAGTAGAGGTTATGATCTTGGCCTTTGTGCCCTTCAAAAGTTACCAATAGGCTTTTTCAATGGAAGTGCCCTTTGGAAAATGAAAATGGCGTTGCCCTCTCAAAGATGGAACTCAAGGCCTTGCCCATCATTTTAATATTAATCCTATGCTATGTTGTTGACTATGCTATAGTTGAATTGAAAGTCGAATTTGTGGTATGCATAATAAATAATTCACAGTGATAATTGTTTCTTCTTCATCTTGCTTTTAAAACTGTAGGGTGATATCGGAAGATCGGGAAGGACTGGTCCGTCTGGACCTAAAGGAAACCCGGTAATTATCCTTCCTCTAAGCAAACTACATCATATCTTGGTTTTATATACCTCACACATAAATCCTTGTCATTTGATATTTTGATATTTCATAATATTTATTTCAACAGAAAATAGTACACAATTTTGAACAATATATACAAGTTTGGGTTTTTACGGCTGATTAAACGGCTGATAAAGACATAGTTTGAGCTTAGAAAATGATTGTTAATAAGTTGAAACAAATCTATTAATTAATGTACTTATCAGACCTTGTGGGTCCCGACAACAAGAGAACAATAGACCCCACAAGGCTAACTCAATATAAACAATTGACCCTCACAAGGCATCTCTTTAAAAAAGGTACAATAGTTTGAAATACTCCAAACAAGTCCAGAGAGGGTCCATTATGCAGTAATCCAAAAACACCGGGGCGAGCCCCTCCTTCTGAGCACTAAGTGTCTTGGGGGCGCACCCAACTAAATCAACTCTCATTGCTTATAGTGGGAATTGCTAAATATTCAAAAATACACAAAAAATACTTAGAAGTCTCACAGCTTTTCACAGTAAAGAGACTATTATTAAATGACTCTTGAACTTATATCCTCTGCTCAATTTGATATGGGAAGACCCTGGGCCTGTCGAGTTATTCCCCCTCCAAATAAAAACACCCCTGCACCGGTGTAATTGTCCAAACGTCTGAGCGTCAATCTTGAAAAATGTCCCTACACCTCTCGGCAATTTACTTCAGGGCCTATGTCATCCAAAATACCTCAAGTTGGAAGCCAACAACCCGTAGGTCACAATCGGGCAAAATTTTTTACCTTTTATCCCTTTTATTGGGCTCTCAAATCTGTTTAATAGAGGATATTTTGAGGGCCTAAAAAATATTAATGAGGACGACGATCCGTTTTCTCCCTATTTAGTGGGGTGCACCCTTGGGTGGCTTATATCGTCACCGTTTTCACGAAGAGCCACATATCATAAAATGACAAATTATTACAGGAAGGGGCCTTTATCTCAATAGATGCATTTTGCATTTTCACGAAGAGCCATCGGCCCTGAAAATGTATTGTAATACGTTGTAACAGAAGAGCGTAAACTATAGCAAAACTTGTTTTTCAGGTTTCACGAAGAGCCATCTATGTCGGTGTGCGCGTGATCACGTGACACGCGCGCCCCTTTCCTATGTAAAAATACGTTATCCAGTAGGGAGTTCAAGTTGGTCATCTCACTTTTTAGGTTTCACGAAGAGACACGTATCTTTGACTAATTACTATGGCAATTAGCCAATATATCTAAAGAAATTAGTTAGTCAATGGAGAGGTTAAACTTATACAGAATCATATGAGATGTTTATAATAATAATAATAATAATAATATGGATTTATATCGCACTTTATCACACCCAAGGGTGTCTCAAAGCGCTCATTATTACCCCTGGTCACTGGGCCATTTATTTCATTCCTTAAACCATCTCAGCTCCCTGGGGAGTATACAGCCTGTGCTGCAATATATGCGCTACTAAGCTAAATCAATCACAAGAACCATCTCTGCCCTCACAGGTACCCATTTTACCCCTGGGTGGAGAGAAGCAATTATAGTTAAGTGTCTTGCTCAGGGACACAAGTGTCATGAGATGTTTATAACTGCAAACCGTGGCTTTAGTATTGCAGATTGTGCAGTTTTAAGCCAAGCATAGCGTAAAATGTAAATCTCTATTAAGCGTTTGGACATAAGTGGCTTTTCTTGAAAACGGTGATGATATGGGGCATAGCTGATAATACTGTGTGTATTGAGTCAAGTTTTATTTGTTGTTTGTAACAGGGTGAGAGAGGAGGCTCTGGCCAACGTGGAACTCAGGGTATTCAGGGAGGACAGGTAATCCTCAATTTCACTTACTGAATTCAAAACATTGCTTCAAATTCACTTTTTCCAGACTTATTTTGCTTAGACTATTTATTTCATTCTCATTCCTTTAGTATTGTTATTGTTGTGTTACTATTTGTTGTAAAACGTTGTGATACCTGTTTGCTGCAAGATCGCTATAATGGGATTATTATTATTATTATTAAAATTTGGTTTAATAGAAAACAAATTATAATTTACTGCTTATAGATTATGGCATACTATTTTCCCTGGTCATCAGGCATTTAGAAACCTTCCCTTTCACCAGTTCACTAAAAAATATTTTTCCTGTTACCCCGTGTGGGATTATTATCTGTCAACAAGCAATGTCTTTAATAATTTGTTTTGTCAATGAAACTCAGTTTGGACACCCATATCAAGACGTTTTCTCGTAGACATTGAATGACTTGTATTTTGTATAGTTTCATTTCTGAATAGCTTTCAAACTATTGGAAATCTGTTATCCTTTTTTGAACCTGCATCCTCTTTTTATTACATTTAAACAAATATTGTTGTCGCCAAAAAGACTACAATGTTCATGTATATTTTGCTTTATCTTGTCACCAATCTTTCGACGATGGATTTACCCATATTTTAGACTTCTAAGTTCTACAAAGCTAGCAAATATCAGACTGGCTCTTTCCTTTTTGAAAAAAAAATTGTAACAAAACAAAAAGGCCCTCATCCTCCTTTTTCGTTGGTGTATTTTTTTTTTTTGGTACCACCATTGTCTTACCAATCATTGTAAATTTGTATATGGAAGGCTAGTATGGACTACAGCTTCATAAAAATTGCCTCTGTGCTCAGGCTTGAGTGCTTTTAAACAATAGTTTTTATGTTATTTTGGTCGACTATGGCTAGGAAGAGGTGATTTTGTAAGTGCAGTAAACTAAAGTCGCTTAAAGAAAATGTAAAATGCTTGGATTTTTTGTTATTGTAGGGACCACAAGGAGTTGTTGGAGGCCGTGGAGAGAAGGGACCAAGAGGTTCCAGCGGTGAGGCTGGAGTCGAGGGTGGCTCTGGCCCGACTGGACGACCCGGACCAGCAGTAAGTCACTGCTATGAATCATAAAGTAGCCATTTCTGTCTAGTGTGTCCTTTAGCAACTCTCATCAGTAAAATGTGTCATGAGATCGATTGAGGCCTCACTTGTGGTACATCTTACCGCAAACTTTGAGGAAGCTGGGATTCTCTGCTGTGCAACCAGGGCCCATTGTCATAGAGCTGCTTAAGCACAAAAAGTAGCTAAGCACAACAAAACTATGCTTGCCAGAATAAGGTTACCAGCCAAAATAATCAGAATACATGTATCATCTGTAAATGTTATGCTCATTTTTGTTTTGTCGACAAACTTTTGAGCAATAATTAGTGCTTAAGCAGCTCTATGACATACAGCCCAGAGTGTATATTTCCTACAATTAAAATAATCAGTTTAGTTCAGCAAGATGTATCTCACAACATTGATTTGTTTTCAACCCCCCCCCCCCCCTCCCCCACACACACACACAAATAGAATAAAACAAATAATAACAGAACAATAATAAATAAAATTGAGACAAAACCCTATTTAATATTTCAGGTATGCTAAACTTTCATTGAAAAAATAAATATATATATATCTTTATGACCATAGTGATTAGGGTCCAATTATTTGGAGTTGTTATTTTAATTAGCTGTAACTTCTGGAGATTTTGATTCTGTCAACAGTGGATTTTTTCTTCTTCAAAGAGGAGCAAGACATTTTTATATAGAATTTCAAGAATTCTTTTTGATGATTTATTTGTTCTTCTTCACCTTGAAACTAGGGAGCAACTGGAGCCCAAGGAGCACGTGGAGAGGCCGGCTCACAAGGAGCTATCGTAAGTTGTTTCTCTTGAACTACCCTTCACTCTATAAATCCTGTTTTTGTTTTGTTTTAATTGTTTACTACACCGTCATTCTAGTCTAAGAGAAACTCAACACCTCTCCCCGTAAACATCTCTATAGCCTTTGAAACAAGCCCCAATGCATCATACCCAACCAATCTCTCTACGACTGCTGTATGACCACACCCTTATCCACAAGAGCGGACAAAGCCTGTTGGACTCGACTCGGTCACACCCTACACAGCTTCGAAAACAACCCAGCCTCATGAGCACTTCATTATGCAGTAGACGGTGCAAAACCTTACGAGAGGCATGTCAGGAGGCTCAGACCAACCTCCTGAGTGTCATCAAGAATGACCTCAAGCACTGTGGCTTGACCCTTTCAGCCCCAATGGCGACTTTAGTTGACTGTGCACTACCCTGCTTGAACCTCAATGGTGACTGTAGTCAATTGTGCACTATACCGTGCTTCAGCCCCAAATGCGACTTTAGTTGACTGTGCACTACACCATGCTTGAGCCCCAATGGCGACTTTTTTAGTTGACTCTGCACTTTGAGCCCCAATGGCAACTTTAGTCAAGTGTGCACTTCACCTTGCTTGCCCCAATGGCGACTAATTAGTCGAATGTGCACTAAACCTTGCTTGAGCCTCAATGACGACTAATTAGTCGACTGTGCACTTTGAGCCCCGATGAATACTTTAGTCAACCAAGATAACACACAAGTTACACATTTTTACTCTTCATTTTTTAACAATTTATTTAGGGACCTGGTGGAAACAATGGAATGCCTGGACCACCCGGACCCTCTGGAGTTCCTGTAAGTAGCTAAGCAATAGTAAATTCATCAACATTTGTTTTGTATGCCATTTTTGTATATGCTTTACTTTATGCAATGAAAGCTTACTCTACTACCAACAAATTTCACAAATCATCATTATTTAAACAAAAATGTGTTGCAGAGTGTTTAGTTTCAATGGATTTTTGAATGAATTTTTTTACCAACTGTTCTCACAGAATGCTTCAGAAGGAAGTCCAGGGCTCGATTTTACAAAGAGACTGGTCTAAGAAAGTGTATCAATCTTAATTGCTAAGCTAAAATGTGATGTCACAATGCAAATCACTATGGTAATACTGACAACTCATCTTAAGATGAATTTTATTTAGTGCTTCGTGAAATCGACCCCATCATGGATAGATTTTATGAAGAGATTGGTCTTGAATAGTGTATCAAGCAAAGTGTTATGTCGCAATAGAAATCATCATGGCGATATTGACAACGCATATTAATAGAAATCAATCCATTGCTATAAGTAGTTTTATTTGTTATGAAAGTTGGTGATATTGAGGGACTGCAAGAGGCTAAGGGCTAACTGACCCATTGGGTTATTCTCCAATTTTAATCCGGTTCGAACATGTACTCATTCCTGTAAACAATGTATTCACCTTGTACCTCTTCATCAACCATTAACATATCATAAATGGAGGGTGTAACAATTTCTTTTGTAACTGCACTTTGGCAATGCTTACGATAGAGATTTGTTATCCTTTTACAGGGTGCAAGAGGAGAGATTGGACCCTCTGGAACCAACGGCAGACCAGGAGCATCTGTAAGTTTATTGATAGAGGACACTAATTTCATTATCTCTAAGATGCCAATGGATAAAATGAAGGGACATTGTAATTATAATGCATTCATCCCAAAAGCCATAACAATTCTGTTTATGAAAACGAGGTAAAAATATAACAATATCTTTATAAAGCGATGTAATATGCTAATTATGCTCATGCATATAAATAGACACCATTGGTTGCAAGTGTCGTAGATTTTAGGGCATGTTGTGTGCTTTATGGCCAATATGTAAATTGTGAATATGTAAATTGCACATTTCATCAGAAGAGCTAAATGTTTGAATCCATAATCCAGATAAATGTATGGCGTGTTGTGGCCAAGCGGTTAAGAGCACCGGACTCAAGCTCTGGTGTTTCTGATCAGCAGATCTGAGTGTGGGTTCGAGTCCTGGTTGTGGCATTTTATCATAATTGCTTTGTCCTTCAGATGAGACATTAAGCTGTAGGTTCCATGTTCTAGAATTGATAGTGCAAGTAGAAGAACCCAGAACACTTATTGTTGAAGAGTAGGGGTCAACCCTGGTGTTTCTGGTTCACATAGCAAGCACCCTTGTTTACAGGTTTCCCCAGCCTTGCGAGCTACAGTGATTAAGTTCACTTGTGATGCATCCTTGGTTTCATTACCAGAAATGTGTAATAACAATAATAACAATGAAGTAAAAAGACCTCCAGAAAGAAGTTTTGGGGAAAGATTAGTCTTAAATTTATTTGCCATCTCGGAGTTTGGGTTGAATTTAGAGCAGTTTTTGTGACGCTTGTTTTTTTTCTCATCTTTTCCTATTTCTCTCACCATTACAGGGTTCCCGTGGAACACAAGGAATTAAGGGTTCCACTGGTATCCGTGGTATCCCTGGACTTCAAGGTTCTACAGGATCTTCAGGAGAGGACGGTAGAAACGGTGCTACAGTAAGTCCCCATTGTCTTTCGGTTCTTCCAAAAACCTTTTGATCATACTTTGTTAACCCAATTCAGTATAAAAGCCCTTACTTCACAGAGCAGAAGTTTTAACAAATCCTTGCATTGAGTTCTCACACTGACATCACACGCAGCTACTGTCTGCCCAAAGTTTGCAATTTTGGGAGTAAAAGTGCATAATATAGATTTGGTGCGCATCAACTGCCTGCAGGTCCCCTAAGCTGCACACTGCACAGTAGCATACAGGTAATCTGACCCCCACAACATGGCAGAAGCAAGAATTACTGTGTGATGAAGTCGGGTGAATTGAATCAGTTCTAATGTGCAAGCCCCAGTGATAACTGTGTAAGAAGGGTAGTACTTCGCGGAGTTACTTCAAACAATGTATTCACTTTTTAACTCTTAAACTGTTAATGATTCTTTTGATATTAACTCAATCCATTTCCCATGTTGTGTTTTGTCTTCAGGGACCTGCTGGATCTACTGGCTCTCCTGGTCCTTCTGGAATCATCGGAGGATTAGTAAGTTCAAGAGGCTAAATTTGTCCTTCTCTCAAATGTTCAGGTTTTATTTTCTGAAGTTCTATCAAAAAGCTCTTCTGATTGATGGAAGAATGTAATGATTCAGTTATCTGTGGTTTATCTTAGTAATAACTTCCCCGACAGCTTAGTTGACTGTGACCAAGTGAAGGTTTCCCACGTACATGTACAACTGATGCTAAACAAAGAAGACTGATTGGTTGAAAGTTTGACCTCCTTAAAGTATGCACTGCCTGCTGTTGCTTGACCAAGCAATGTCACAAAATGTCCTGTTCTTAATTTTGGGGTCAAATCAGGCAAAAATCGGACCTAGCATCTTAAAGCGCATATGTCACATTGGTAATTGACAAAGACCTGTATCCACACTTGATGTGACCCAACGTATACATGAAATAACAAACCTGTGAAAGTTTGAGCTAAATCAGTCGTTGGAGTCATGAGAAGAAAGTGGAAAACACCTTAAATGTTTTCACTGTTTTCAAACAGGAGTTTTTGACTTCAAGATCAAAATTTAATTGTTTTACTCATTTCTCAAAAACTATTGCATTTCAAGCAAAGATATTTCAAAGGGAGTTTCCCACCATGACCAACTCTATACCATGTACGCTGTGTGCAAATCTGTGAACACTTATAACTGTACTCTTACCAATGTTATGCAGACCCTTTAAATGGTCAGCATTAGGAGACCAGCTTGACAGTAGTTACAGCCATGTCGGAATTTACTATGGCTTGGCCACCAGGCTAACCTTGTCAACAGCCACAGCCACAAATTTTGACCCAAATTATTTATTTTTATTTTTTTATCCAACAGGGATGCTACTTTTTAAACTGCTTTTCTGAATAAATTTCCCTTTAAAAAAAATAGATTTTACTTTGTCTAACTTTGTTTTCCTGTTTACCTGTGAAATCCTGAACAAAAATTAAGATATTGTTAAAGGTTGTTGATAAATTTGATTGTAATATTCTCTCACCCTGTCGTTTTCTAGGGAAGCATGGGAGCGATGGGAGCCCCTGGACCCGCTGGTGCTGCTGGACGTCCCGTAAGTATCCCAAAATCTCTCAAGAATATTCTAAACAAAGTCTTCTTATTGGGAAACAAAATTGTTTTGGTATGGAATTCAAACCTATGTACTTTTTCTTAGACATCTTGGCCATCATTTTCAAAAACATGACCATCTCTTATGATCAACCATTACTCTTGATTTATTCTTAATTTTAAAAGGGTTCTGACGGATCTGATGGTAAGCGTGGAGCATCCGGTCAACAGGGACCTGGTGGACGCATGGGACCTCAAGGTATCAAGGGACCCACAGGACCCAGGGGATCAAGTGTAAGTACAACCAGAAAAACCTCTACTCTCTCTAAGTCGAGTATTCTCAAAATCACTCTTGGGACCACAAGGTGCTAAGGGACCAATGGACCCAAGGGTTCAAGAGCAACCAGAGAAACCTCTACTCTCTCCAAGACGAAAATTTTGAAAATCACTCTTAGTTATAAATGGGACCACAAAGTGCTAAGGGACCAATGGACCCAGGGGTTCAAGTGTAAGTACAACCAGAGGAGCCTCAACTCTCTCTAAGACCAGATGATTCTCAAAATCACTTTTAGTTATAAATGGGACCACAAGGTGCTAAGGGACCCACTGGACCAAAGGATTCAAGTGTAAGTACAACCAGAGAAATCTCTATTCTATCTAAGACTAGAATTCTGAAAATCGCTCTTAGTTACAAAGACCAAGTTGTGTACACACAATTATTGCCAATTAGAAAGTCATAGGTTAATATTTTCAACCTCTTAATCTAACAGGGCCGTGATGGAGACACTGGTAAAGAGGGACCTCAGGGACCTAGTGGACCCACTGGTGATAAGGGAGCTGCTGGTGCCGCAGGAGCCATGGGAGCTAGAGGAATGAACGTAAGTCCATCACCAAGATGTGTCAAAAGCATAAATAAACTTCTGTGATCTTCTTTAGAGAAACTCTTTCAGTTTAAAATTTAAACATTTTTAGGTTGAGCAAAGAAAAATTGACCTGAGCGGGATTTGAACCAACGACCTCCAGATTAACCTGCAGTTGCTCTACCAACTGAGCTAACTAGCCCTATGTTGGCGTTCTCCCTATTTTGTCAATATCTTTGTTCGGGGGGTGCCAGTCAAAAGCCATTCAACCGTTAACTTTTGTGTAGCCAGGGATCACATCCAAGTATACGACACAACCTCGGAAGTGGCAGCCAGGGGATCACCTTAAGGGGATGCGACTTTTTATATCAGATATCAAATAATAAACCACAAGGAAAACTGCCTGGGTAAATTTTTTTAAAGATTTTTAGTTGAACACAGAAAATTTGACCAGAGCGGGATTTGAACCAACGATCTAAATTAACGTGCCGGTGCTCTACCAACTGAGCTATCTAGCCCTATGTTTGCGGTCTCCCTAATTTGTCAATATCTTTGTTCGGGGGGAGTTTAAAATTTGTAGACATATAATTCAACCTAAATGACTTGTTTGCCTTGTGTATTAGGGACCCTCTGGACCCGCTGGTAGCAAGGGAGAGCGTGGATCTCGCGGACCCGCTGGACCCGCTGGTGTACGTGGCAGTGCTGGACCTGATGGTTCCATGGGATCTGTTGTAAGTATGGGAGAGTTTTTAAAAAGCTATCCATCATAATTTGGGGGGAACTGGGCTGACAGAAATATTTGCATAGAAAGGCCACTGTACAGATACAACAGTACGTTAAAGTAAAACTTTGAACAATAATAATTAGGATTTTGAGTGGTGTAAGGCTCTCGATCCACTCCCCCCTCCCCACCTCCACCTGCCAAAAGAACCAAATAATGAGTTAATAAATACACCAGTAAAAACAAAACAAAACACAAATGTGCAACCAATGTCCTGTTCGTAAGTGTGACGTAGTTCCACTGTAAGCCACGCCTACTTCGCACAAATTAGCTCCACTGATTACCAGAAGCCTTTTCACCTTTTGGAGGTACGGTGGACGCTATATAGGAGTGCAATGTTTGGTTTGGATGTATGCAGACAACTTTACCCAAACCTAATCCTGTCATAGTGTTGTGTCTACCATATCTCCAAATCTCTTATAGGAGTTGCATTGAGATAACCTTTTTATGATTTCTGCAAGAAAATTAAAAAAAATTGCACTTGGCTTTTACATATGTTCTTCAAAGACTAAAGAAAGGTCTTCTCAGAATTAAGAGGTTTTTGTCATAAGAAATGCTTTTGCATGATGAAAGTTGTGATTTTTTTTTTTTATTGCACATAAATGTATGCAGGTTTGAAGCCAGAAGTAGCAAAAACCTTGGGTGCAGCAGATATTCATGACTTACCAATGGGATTGGAATAAAAATGAAAAGTTTTAAAGTTGCTTGTTTATTTTACTACATAAGCATTCCAGTATGTTAAGTCATGTGCAGAGAAATGATTATTTCAATATCATTAATGATGGTCTGAACTTAAACTTAAAACTCATTCCTTCTTCCCAGGGACCTGCTGGACCCGCTGGAGCTAGAGGAGAAACTGGAGCCACTGGAATCACGGTAAATTTATACTTCATAATTTTGTTCTTTTGTTCTTCTCACTGATCACATCAGACAATTACTGAGCCATATTCTGGTCTGAGCCATATTCAGGACTTCCAGCCTTCACCATGTATCACCATAAGAGAATCCAGAACATTGCAGCCAGTGTCACAACATTCTCTAGCAAATTTCATCACATTATCACGTCCTCCAAAGCACTACACCAGCTCCCCATTGACCAATGAACCATTTTCAAAATCTTTCTATAGCCTGCCAATCTATCAACAACTCCTCTCCCTTGTACCTGCTGAAACTTGTATCACCTTACAAGCCAGTTTGCCAATTACATTCAAGTAATGCCCACTTGCTTGTGGTCCCATCTGCCAGGATGAAAGCTTACAGTTTTTCAGTTGCAGCACCCCACCTATGGAACAATTTGCCAATAACTCCTAGAACACAACCTGCTTCCTTCCGATCACATCTTAATCAACATAGTGAATAGTTTTCTAAATACCAGCGCTTTACAAGTCTTCTTATTAATGTAAAAAACCACAAATTATGTAATCTCTTTCCATTTCAGTTATTTGTTGTTTGTTTCAAATGTATTTTTCTAGAGATACAACCAACACTATAAAACAAATCTGTGATTTGTTGGGATTTATTCATAGAACTTCCTTTGCCTTTGAACTTTCCTGTCGTACTAGATCTTACCACCAATGATATAGAAACAAAGCTCTCATTATGTCCAGATTCTAGTTTTACATTTGTGGTGATGTAGAGAATCTGTCAGTTAGTTTAAAAGTAACATCCCGGAAGTTCAAACAGTTCCTTCTCTGCAACCCAGTGTTTGGGATCGTTCATTTTGACGCCTTCCTACTCCTGAACCAGCACTTGTAAACCAGTAGGCCTGAAGACATTGGTGGAGAAAAGACAAGGAGGAAGTCCCAAATGGGGGAAAACCTGTGCAATGATGTAGGGACTGCAAGGCTCTGGTCCAAAGCGAGATTCGAACCAGGTACCACAGAGTTGGCTGGCAGAGAGGGGAAGGCATTTAGGGGAGGGGGCAAAGAAATAATTTAGAGGGTGTTGCTGCTTAATGTATCGAACCATTCCTTTGTGTATTTTTAATCTCATTGGAGCGGGGCAAGAGGGGGCACGTCACTGTGGTCAAGTGGTTAGACTGCAGGGCTTGCAGGTACAAGGTTGTGGGTTCGATTTCGGCTCTGCTATCTGCTGATTCCACAATAACTGGTATAAGTATTGTCGTCTAGTAACTGAATTTATCGATTTGTGCAATTAATAATCAGAGACGTTCCCCTTCCCTTGCCGAGTTCCCTTATTGATCATCTAACCAGCAACAAGGGTTCTGTGGGGGGGGTCTCCCGCCCCCTGCCTCCTCATGATTTTCATTTTCTGATAAGGTAAAAATTGATATGTAATCTTGGCGTAATAAATAATTGTCAAATGCGTATTTTCTTCTCAACAGGGCCACAAGGGGTGGGGTGGTTCCCCAGGAGCCTCAGGACCATCAGGACCTCCTGTAAGTGCAAACAGAAACTTTTCTTGCTCATGAATTTCTCTTTGGGGTTAAATCTGTTATACAAACATGCCTGTGGATCTCAAGAAGAAAGTCTTTTGAAGAATTGTGAACTGTTTTTTCTTCATTTTCTTGTCGTTTAACCTATCTGTGTCCCAGACCTAATAAATCATCCCAGTTTTCAGACTGTGTATTGACATTTGTCCCTATTTAAAAAGCGTTTGTTTAGGTTGCAACGCCATGTGACTTAAAAGTTACATTTGCGAAAGTTCAAGTTGTGACCGAATTATAACTGAAAAAGTATTTATAATAAATTGCTATGAGTTTTTTTATTTTCAAGAATTTTGTATAAGTAGAATATAAAAAGAAGATTTGATTTCTCAACAAAATTAGTTAGTCTTCGTTCAACTTGTTTTTGATACGTGAACGAATAGCACAGGCTATTAGAGAAAGAAATGGGAAAAAAAGGGTTGATTTCCCAATTGGACCTTTTAAAAAGTGTATTTCACATCTTTGTTTGTCACTTAATAAAGACTTGTACAAAACCATAAAACACCAATAGATAGGTTGCAATATGACGTAAATCGGCCATCTTTACAGGCAATTTGGAACACACAGTCATGCGTTACGCGTGAGAACGGCGTGCAGCACGCGCACATTTCACAAAACTCATTGCGTGATTGGTTAGTAATCGATGCGGCTGCGTTAATAATTTGAGCGCTTGACGCGCCTGCAAGCCAAAATGCGATTTGCCCGTAAAGATGGCGTCTACTGGGAGCTATCTATTAGAAAAAGGTGAATCCAAAGATACATGCTTAACCCTTTCAGCCCCAAGTTCTTTTGACATAAACAACTGCTGGAGCCCATGTTCTTTGACCACTCAAGCGTGAAGCACACTTCCTGACACAACAGGAAGCTGGTGTTCAAAGTTTGATTTTACAAACTCTGTTATTACCTTGAAGATTTTATTTAAGAGCATAATGAGTAATAAAAATTGTCTTACTTATTTAATTTTCTTTCATATAATTCAAAAATCATTGAAATCAGCCAAAAAATGTCAAAGTTCTTGGTCTTTGCTTCCTCAGTGTGTTCTGAAAACCCAAACACTTGTTTGCACACAACCTAATGGCGCTCCATAGGTGTTTGGCATTTCGGATCTTTCTACTCTAATTTGAAGCGGTTGCAAAATAACAACCCTATCTTATTTTACCGCCATTGGAAAGATCCGATCTTTCTCTTTCCAATGATGGTAAGCTTGGGTATGGAGGGTGAACATGGACAAAACTACAGCTTTTTAACAAATGGCCTTTGTGCCCAGGCTTGAGTGCTTTGCTGTGTGTTGTCTTGGGCGACTATAGTCGCCCTTGGGGCTGAAGCAGGGTATAGTGCACAGTCGACTATAGTCGCCCTTGGGGCTGAAAGGGTTAATGGAAACGAAGCTTGGAAGAATATCTGCTTAACACAAATACACTAAGCTGATAACCAATTATAATACATGTTTGCATATTGTTCTGCGACATTGAATTTGTTTTCGTATTTTTTTTTATTTCAGGGCCAAGCCGGAGCACGTGGATCCAATGGAAGATCTGGACCAGCAGGACCTGCTGTAAGTTCACTTTCCAATAAAACTCATCTTCCAATAATCATTGTGTGTTCTTCTCCAACAAAACCAGCGTCAAGTCAAGTTGAATTAGGTAGGCTTAGCCTTTTATGTTTCATTGCCTTAAAGGTATTATACAGGATTGGCAGAGCTGACAAAATAATCACAGACAGTGTTCATGTTTTGTGTAGTCAACCACATACATGAAATAACAAACCTGTGAAAATTTGAGCTCAATTAGTCATCGAGGTCACGAGAAAATAGTGAAAAGAGACCTTATGTGTTTTCTGTTTTTCAAACATCGAGTTTATTATCGCGCGCGATAAAAACTATTGTTTTACTCATTTCTCAGAAACGATAGCATTTTAGGCAGAAATATTTTAAGGAACCCTTTCTACCATTACTTACTTTTAATCATGTAAGTTATGTGTGAATCTGTGAACATTTGTGTTTTTCGAACTTACCAATCCTGTACAGGGCCTTTAAAGAGGGCCTCCAAGGTCAAATTCCGTTTTGTTATCTACTTATTTTCCACTAGATAGAGTCCTTACAAGAAATGGGGGAAAAACTTACAAGTCTCTAATCTCAGAATAAAATGGTGTACAACACTTTTTTTTTCAAAATCCAAAAATGTTGGATGACGTCACATTTTAAATATTTAAGGTCTACACATTCTTTTCTGAATGTTGATGCTATTCAATCAAAGGGCATCAAAACTGGCGCAAAGTTTCTCTTGGGAATGTACAGACCCATTTGTTTTTCATGTCAGTTGATACATGTTTCAAATTTCCCTCTCAAAGTGTACCAAATAAAATGGCTTTTTATTACATTTTAGCGTGAGGTCAGAAACTTGAAACCTATTTTCAGTATTGTCTATGCTTATTTATTTATTCACGTATCTATTTATGTAGGTACTAATTTATTTGAAATTTCAAATGTTTCTTATTTTAATGATAGGGTCTTGACGGACCAAGCGGCAGAAGTGGAAAGTCTGGACAACAGGGACCTCGTGGTATGTCAGGACAAGGTGTAAGTACAAATCATTTAATATTGTAATGTTTTTTTTTAATATACTGAACTGTTCAATAGCAAAATGAATCGTATTACACAGGAATTTTCAGCCTTCGAGAAATAACTCTGCTAGGGTTGAAACATCAGGCCATTAACTATTTTTCGCATTTACACCATTGGTTTTGGTTGGTAAGCAGTTTGCTACAGCTAATTCTATTTTCTCACAGGAATTTATAATGAACTTATTTATATGCATCTCAACTTGTAAATGAGCCTGAGTCTTCTACTCACGCATTGACTGTAAAAGAAAAATTCCACCAAATAAATAATTTACCACGACCCAATTTTATAAAACTGTTATTGGTAAGCACATTTTTGTTCTTACTATAGATAGGTTGCAATATGACGTAAATCGGCCATCTTTACGGGCAATTTGGAACACACAGTCATGCGTTACGCGTGAGAACGGCGTGCAGCACGCGCACATTTCACAAAACTCATTGCGTGATTGGTTAGTAAACGACACGGCTGCGTTAATAATTTGAGCGCCTGACGCGCCTGCAAGCCAAAATGCGATTTGCCCGTAAAGATGGCGTCTACTGGGAACTATCTATAGCAGAAAAACATGTATACAAAACAAAAGTATTTCATAAACGATGGAGAAGACTTGGCAGCGCATGTCTGTGTTCACAATTTATTTGCATCGTTGTGTCACTCATCTTGGTACAATTTCATGGTTCTACTTACCGCAAAGTTCCGTGCTTACGGTGCCCTGTATAGCAGACAATTTCATGGTTCTGCTTACCGCAAAGTTCCGTGCTTACGGTGCCCTGTAGAGCAGACAATTTCATGGTTCTACTTACCGCAAAGTTCCGTGCTTACGGTGCCCTGTAGAGCAGACAATTTCATGGTTCTACTTACCGCAAAGTTCCGTGCTTACGGTGCCCTGTAGAGCAGACAATTCTGCGAGCCATAAGCGCAGAATTCGGCGGTAAGCAGAGTGATGAAATTGGGCCCTGCTTACCAGAACTGCCAGCAAGCTAGCTTGCCTTTTACTTTTGTTAGTGCAGTGTTTATGAAATGGAATTTCTGCTTATGGTCGCTCCATAAGCAGAAAACATCTGCATTCTGGGAAATGACTTAATACTTTACATCATTCCATCGGTTTATGAATTTGCCGTTCGACAACATTATCCACACCAGTGAAGGATAACGTTGGATATATTCTTTAATATTCCACAAATGAGAAAATGAATATCGATCTAGCGATATCCAAAGGCTGTTGTTAATAAATAGCTTGAAAGAAGACTAGCAGATAGGTTAAACCTGAATTAGGATAAGAATAAGTAGTATTTTAAAACGGAAGTGGTAATATTTCTGGTCTGTATAGGGATCCCGTGGATCTGATGGACGCTCTGGACCATCTGGACCCCCAGGACCTCCTGGCCCAGCTGGAGCCCCTGTAAGTATCATCATATCATCAAGACAGACTCGACTTTCCTGCAAATCACTTTTTGTGGCTCATAGGAAAAAGAAAAAAAATCTTTTTTGATGGTATTGAGTGTTTTACTGAATTAGTGGTGTAGCTTGTCATTTTAATTGGGGGGGGGGGGGGGTGTAGGCAAAAGCACAAACGACTTTTTAAAGAAAACTGTTTAATTGAGTCCATTTGCAAGATATACATAAATACTAGTAATTGTATTAGCTGATACACTGTTTGTGTTTTAGGAGTTGATGTCACCATTTGACAGAGCATGCATGAAACTTTGAATGTCTTAATTGCGACGATTGAGAAGATATTTCACGGACTGGTTATAATACTGGTTATAAAGGAATTTTCTTTGATCTCATTTACAACTGTTTTCGTTTGTTTGGTTTTTGGGGGGTGGTTTGGGGCTTTGGGTGTTTGTTTGGGGGGGGGGGTTTTGGGGGGGGGTGTTCTGGGCAAATGCATGCAGGATTATTAAATTATTTGTTATCATTCATTGTACTATTCACTGATATTTTCTATCTTTCATTTGTTTTCTTTTTGTTTTTTACAGGGAGCTCTCAGCTACTCACAAGGAGTAAGTTGATTCTTTAAAAATGCTCATTCTGAATAATCATAAAGCGCCACTCCAATAGTTGAGGGGAATTCCCCAAACTCATACTGATGATTCCATGTACCATCCTGAAATACAGTCAAATTTTTAAAAAAACGAAAGGCTCCAAGGTAAAATTCAGTTTTGTGATGTACTCATTTCCCAATAGATAGAGTCCTCATGAAAATGGGGGGAAAAATCAAGTCTCTTACATGTACCTCACGTTAAAGTGGTATGATACCCTTCAAATGTAATTTGGGTCAAAAAAAAAAAAAAGTTGATGACGTCACATTTCAAATATATAGTCTTTACATTTTTGTACAGAGAATTTTTGAGTTCATTCCTGAATTTTGATGATGTTCAATCAATACAGCATTAAATTTGCAAATACTTCTCTTTGGAGCATAAAGACCAATTGTTTTATGTTCGATGGCGTCATTTTTCAATTCTCGCTCTGAAAGACCTGGGATGTGGGAAACCCTCTTTAAGACCCCCAAAACACAGTTGCTTATTTTAATCTCAGCAACTGAAATAAACTTGTATGCCTCACAAAAT
This sequence comes from Leptasterias polaris, assembly GCA_037783415.1. Classification (NCBI taxonomy): domain Eukaryota; kingdom Metazoa; phylum Echinodermata; class Asteroidea; order Forcipulatida; family Asteriidae; genus Leptasterias; species Leptasterias polaris. Next base: position 1,898,508 of record JAZGTN010000164.1, read on the forward strand.
ATGAACTGTTGTCAACGTTTTATTTTTAAAAACTTTATGTAAAAAAAACGCTAATTAATTTGATGAAGTTTTCACTGGCTAGTTATAGAGAGCCTTTTCACTGACAGGCCTGTTCACTGATGTTACATTTTTATAGAAGAAAAGGGGATCTAGGTCTGCCATACTGGAGTACTATGCACATGTATGATACAGCCACGAAATGCTTTCCAGCTTTGCATTTCGTAGCACCTAATCTTGCAGTTCTAGTGACGTGTGTGCGTGACATGCGCATAGAAGTACTCCATGCTGCAGGGAGAGCGATGAAATAGTGACGTCATCTGAAAAGGGTCTATAGTGGATGGAATCGTATGGACCCTTCCTAAAAACCAACGATGTACACATGTATTAACTGTAACTTTTTGTTCTCTCCCTACAGTACTCTGGCCCATCTGCAGTCAGTGGAAACAAGGGACCCAACCCATATTCTTACGGAGTGAGTGCTTGAACAAATTGCTTTTATTTTTATTTTTTAGGAATTCCTGTTTCTGTTTACAGATGTTTTATATTTATTGGTATACTTATTGGCTTTTTGTTTTTTATCTGTTAAGCGCCCTGAGCATCTTTTTGGGCGGATGTTGGCGCTATATAATCTTTTTTTATTATTAATATTTCTTTTTTTGGGGGGGGGGGTTATGATCTGGAGCACAAAGTACTTGTCTTATGTAACCAAATCTAGGACTTGAATGGGCCTTGCATCAACAATAGTAGTAATAATAATGGACATTTGTATTGAGCAGTGTCTGTCAGAAAGACACTCCTGGACATGGAAAAACAACTCTGCTAACGACGGTACTTAAAGCCTAAACTGAACAAATTAGTTTTCAAGTTAGTTTTGAAGCTAGTGCCTACTAGTCTGAGGTTCAGTGGAAGAGCATTCCAAAGAGATGGTACAGCATGTGAAAAAGAACAGTCTCCCCAAGTGTGTTTAGAACGAGGGATGTTGATGAGCATGGTGTTTGTAGAGCGAAACCGTCTTGTAGAAACATGTGTACTGAATCCTGGATGTATCCAGGAGATGTGTCATGGATAGAATGATAGATGAGGAGTAGAACCTTGACTCTGGGCGTAATAATAATACTCAACTCTTAAGCAGCGTTTTATCTACAAGTGTCTTAAACAGGGACGAGAAAATTCAGACTTTTATCTGAAATCAGACTTTTTAAGTTAGCCTGGTGAAGAAAATGTGCTGCTATCTTTTCCATATTATAAAGAAATCCTGCTATTTGATCTACTTCTCTAGTGCTGAGGACACTGTTCCCAAAAGCTCTGTGAAACCTCAACCCCAGGGGTTACCAAAAAGGTTGAAATACCATCATTTCAACATACCTCCTCTAATTTGAATCATAGTTTCAGAATTTGTTGTCAGCATAGACTCTCACCCCTGCTCAAAGCGCTTTATATTCTAATGATAGGAATACAGAGATTCTGCCAACCATGCTAGAAACACCACGGCAAAACCCAATTCTCTTAACGATAAGTGTACTGGGTTCTTTTACGTGCGTTGACACAACCTGCAGCTTTATGTCACATCCTGATGCGGTTAGCAATTATGGGAAAGTGTCTTGCTCAAGAACACAAGTGCCATGGCTGGGATCTGAACCCTCACTCTGACAACACCAAAACTTGAGTCCAGTACGCTAGACCGCCCTTGGCCAGGATATTTCAAAATCAAATGCTGAATGTCATGGTTCAAGATGCCTGCTTATAAAGCCGTAGGTCCTGCGTGTTGTATAATGCATGGAAAAGAACCCAGTTCACTTATCATTAAGAGCAGGGGGTTTGCCCTGGTGTTTTCTGGTTTGGTTGGCTGCAGATTGCGCCACAGCGCCTTGTAAACCATTACATGGTGCTATGTAAATAAATGGGTCTTATATTTCGAACGTAGCTCACCTTGTAGAAAAATACTGAGCGCTTTGAGACGCAGTCAGTGCGCTATATAAGAACTGCGTATTATTATGCATTTGTTAATGAGTATGCAGTGCTTTATTATATATTGGTGCAGGGCAAAACAGAATCCTAGTATTCTTTATAGTTACATCAGATAATTAACTAACCAAGTAACGGTGAATAAACTGCCTTGTTATGTTCTTCTACAGTATGGAGACGATGCCGAGATCGATGAGGATGACTTTGAGAACCGCATCAAGCAGCTTCGTGTACGCATGATGAAGTTGATGCATCCCAACGGTGAGGCAGACTACCCCGCCCGCTCCTGCAAGGATCTCTTCAAGAACTACCCAATATTCCCCAGCGGTAAGGATCCACATTCCAATTTGAAACTCCACATGACATCATGTGGCGGTCTTGTTTACTGGACCCAAGCTCTGGTGTTGTCAGCAGCAGATGGCGGGTTCAAATCCCGGTCATGACACTTGTGCCCATGAGCAAGGCACTTGACCATAATTGCTTGGTAAAAAGTTGGGAAGGTAGTGCATTCTGCTCTACCAGCCAGGCTCCTAGAGGATGATACCCATGCCTACATCCTTAAGGACTGTAAAGGGGGTAAACCTGTTTCAGCCCCAGGAGTAGGTTGCAGTGTGTCCCTGGTGACAATTCATAATTGGGTCATGATCAAAATCAGTTAAGTGTATAGAGTGGCGGTCCATGGCCTTGTGATGTTAGACAATTTCTCATAAAAAAAATCATTTAATAATAATATTAACAATACCTACCTTTTGTATACCCCTGATGCAAAGTGTTAGATCTACCTGGAGATAAGCAGTGTGCAGTAAACGTTTGTGTTTTTTTTTAATTTCTTCTTTCAGGTTATTACACTTTGGATCCCAGCACAGGTTCCCCATACGACAAGTTTGTGGCTTACTGTGACAGGAAGACCAACAGCACATGTGTATTCCCGGAAGTACAAGAGGCAAGCTTAGAATGAATCTTATAAAACATGCCAAGCTCATGAACTTGTCAGCTCATATTTGCAATGGTAGACTGTGACCAAGTCAATAACTTTGGGATGAGGGCTGTATACTTTAATTTTGTATTTTATTGTATGAGTCTTTAGGCAGTCTTATGTCCCACTGGGGACGAAGAGGGTTAAGGATGTTTTCATCAACAAAAACCATGCAATTTAACGGATCTCAATGCTTGAACACATGCAAGACTTCTCAGTGTATTGACCCAATTCACCTCTGTCGTCATCATCCCAAATGATCTTGGTTGCACCATTTTGGGAGTCAATGCACCGGTGTGTTATATATAGTGCGCATTATAGACTACGCAGTGTTAACGCCTGTACCATAATGTTTTAGTTTATTTGACTCTCAAGACGGCAGGCGTGGCAGACGTATTACCCCCGTGTGACAGTGGTGTGACAGTGGTGCAATGGGTCAAAAGAAAAGACTTCTCAGGCTGCTCACCCATTATTTTTTTCGACCCAGGGAAGCTTATTGAATGCACTGGGGTCAGACCTGGGTTCAACCCAGGGAAGCTAATTGAACACACTGGGGTCATCACACCCAGAGAAGCTAATTGAACGCACTGGGGTCAGACCCAAAGAAGTCAATTGAATGCACAGGGGTCAGACCTGGGGTCAGACCCAGGGAAGCTAATTGAATGCACCATCAGTTATGACCTTGCTTCTTAATTAATAGATTTATGTACTTATCTCTCCAGGTTCCCAAGGCAACGTATTATCTTGGTGATGATACGCCAATCGACTTCTCCACCATGCAAAACGGCTCAATGGTAAAGAAAAAAACAATTTTTTCGTTTAAACCAATGAAGCTGCTATTTATATTGTATGTAAGGAACTGTACAGGGGCCCAACTTCATAGAGCTGCTTAACAGCAAATATTGCCTAACCGTTTTCTGCTAAGCGAGAGGAAGCAGGATACCAGTCACAGATGGTACATTTGGGAATGGTACTGTTGCTGGTAACCTTATTCTGGTGGGCATAAATTTGTTGTGCTTAGCTATTTTTTCTGCTTAAGCAGCTATATAAAATTGGTTGAAACTATTTGGTGGCAAAAAAACTTTTGTTAATTAACTTGTGCTTCATGGGTCATTCACCCAACTAGCCAGATTAGGGTAGGATTTATACCTCGATTGAAACCCTTTTTCCCAATGAGGATATCAATGGTACCCTAAGTAGGACTTCTGCAGGACTTGTGTTCACCCAAATGTCCCGATTGGAATGTGTTCTTATCATAAAAATAGAACCCAAAGAATGCTGAGCGACCTGCTGTGGATTCAGTGTACATGTATCAATGCCCCAAAATAGCGATAGGCATATGATTTAGTGTGTCTACATTGTTTTTGGCGATTTAAATGACAAAGTAACTGTCTGGCAAATGTTTCCATACACAATGTATTTTGCCATACTTTGGTAAACAAAGTGGCATAATAAAATGGCCACACACACAAAGTTGGAACACTCTTTGCCAGTCCAGCAGGATTGACCACAGTCCTAACATGGAACAAGTCAGTAACATGCAAATAAGCCCAAATAATTCATAATAAACAAGCATCTGAACTAACACACTGCACCAACAGCATTTGTCATGGATGCCTCTTGGTTTTTGCCGTTGTTTGTCCACAAGGTACCCTAGAGCTCCACTACAAAGAGTGATTTGCCATACTCTCTGTACAACCTAAAATGTTGAATTGAGACTTTTTATAGCCCCTAAGAATGTATTGTTCGTATTATCTCTAGATCAACTACAGTGTTAAGCCTGTTCAGTTGACCCTCCTGCGTCTCATCTACTCCCAAGCCAAGCAGAATGTCACCTACCACTGCAGAAACTCTTTTGCTGTGTTTGACCGCAAGGACAGGACCAACCAAGCCATCACCCTGGTAGGACCCCACGGGGCTAGAATGAACATCAAGAGCACCCAAAAGGATCTACAGTACGATGTTGAGGGAGAGGACGAATGCCAGGTACACAATTGTTTATTTTGTTATTTGGCAGAAGAGACCCAAGAACACTGTCGGATTTTGGAGCACAAAACAGGAATGATCAGGTTGCCCAATAATTTTGGCCGGGATTATGTGAGTTCTTTCCCTACAGGGCTTGGGAAATGCATCGCAAATACAGAATTATTATGGCATGTCGTGGCCAAGAGGATTCAAACACTTCTGATCAGCAGAGTGTGGGTTCGAGTCCTGGTCTTGCTTGGCTGCATATTGCGTCACAGCACCTTGTAAACAATTACATGGTGCTATGTTAAGGAATAGGTCTCATACTTCAAAACTTAGCTCAGCATACCTTGCAGGATAAATACTGATCGCTTTGATCAGGTGTGATAAAGGGTTATTAAGAACATTATATTATTATTTACTATTACAGTACTTGGTGTAGATCAGAACCACATCGTGAAACAGGGTTTTATTTCGTTGACACATCACTTCTTTATTTTTTGTCTCTCTATTTCAATCCAGGAACACGATGACGTTTGGAGAAAGACCACCGTTGTCTACTCAACCAAGAAGACCGAACGTCTACCCCTTGTTGACGTTGCTATGTCGGACATCGGAGAAAGCAACCAACAATTCGGGATGACAATTGGTCCAGTCTGCTTCTCGTAGACTCTCATCCTTGGTTTCAGACGTCACAGCAGAGAAGAGTTTTAAAACCAACTTTTATTTCAACCCTATCATTCCGGTGAACTCTATCGCTTTGTTTTAACCACCAGCACTTAGTTCAGAATGCTTCCAGCATTTCCTTGGAAATGGAAGAAAAAAATTAGGACTTGTTTCTCACTAACTCTTCTTTCTGTGATTAGTCAAATGATTTTTTTTTAATGAAGCATAAAAGTACTGAAATTAAAGCCCTGTACAAGTAATGGACAGGATAGTAGATTATAGAACCTGCTTATATGGCAGAATTTTTAAACGCCTTAGCTTGCCTCTTGGTTGACCAGAACCTGAAAAAAAACATGTAAAATTATTTGAATGTTATTCACGTTGATTGCCACTGAAAGATTTTGTTTGATATATTCATCTATTTTGTATGGTACATGAGAGTTCAGTTGCCATCTTGTTACCTTTTCTCTCAAAGCTCCTGTTTTTTCCTCCCAATGTTGGAAATTGTAAATTGGGTCTCTACTTGTGAAAAAAAGCATGGGTTGGTAACAGCGTGAAAGAATCAAGTTGAGAACGCAAGATGTCAGCAATGCCACATTTGGTTGAAACACTCTTTATAAAAACTCCTCCAACTGCACATACTAAGCAATAAAGACATCACAAACTACTAACTGTAATGTTGAATCGAGTCAAAAAGCAACTGCGGATTCAAACGAACCTTAATTGTAATGGGACAGGTATATATCACATGGTGTTATAATACAGTGAAAATTCCCTTCATACCAGAACCAAAGATGTAACATCTTGCAAACAATTTCCCCCTGCGGGTAATAACACTGGGTTCTTATATAGCGCTTTATCACACCCCTAGGGGGGTATCAAAGCACTCAGTATCTTGCGTACAATTTCCCCCTGTGTAATAGTTTTCACCAAATCCTTTACCAGCTTTGTATTCAACAAACCCCCTTTGCCCTCCTTATGTCAATAATTGTAAATCTCTAAATGTTCCATCATGTGTCATATTGTAAAGAAAACAATTTACAGGGAGGGGATGTATCAGGGGTTGTTTGAGGGTGTGTCATACAGAATCAACAGTGATTGATAGTGCATGTCCCAAGCCTGTTTCAGGCTAATTAATTTTTTACTGAGCGCCCAATAAAAGCTTTTATTATCAAATTTGATGTCTTGTGTGTACTTTGTTATTGCTTTTCTAATTGTTGCTTCATATTCTAAGTATTACAGGTCTTGTGTTTCTTGTCATAGCAAATTCACAATGCATTGGTGTTGTATTTCTGGTTATAAACAAAATGACAACAGAGTTACGTCTTGCAGGCTACACATCAGTTGTACTTAAAAAGGACCATACTTTCTTCAATCTTCATTTCAGCAATTGTGTGTTTGGGCTTGACTTGGGGGGCCTCATGTACGCTTGTAGATTCATAGTTAGTTGAGTTATGTTAGACAATTCTTCTCATGAAGAAGCCTAATAAACATAACTTTTCCCCAAAATACAGCAAAATGCGTCAGTAATACCTACTGCAATCTACAAGCATACATGAGGCTTCACACAGGTGAAACCTCCTGTACACTTGGTAGATACATAGGGAATTATGCTTGACCCTACAGACAAGTTAAGCCTCATGTACACTTCTGATTTAAAATCCGAGTTTTACATAACCCTTTTATCTTGAAGTTTCCCCAAAACAGAAGCACAGCAACATCACAAGATATACGCAGTGTATTTCTGATCATACTATAGACAGTTTCAACTTGACGTCACACAGTGTAAAGTTGGCTCTCTTTAATCAATAATTTTTTTAATGCACAACTATGCGTTATGGGTAAATCCCTTGCATGATTGGTCGGTGAGCGACTTAGCCAAAAGCCGAAACCTAAGTACCTGTAAAGATGGCGTATATCGGGAACTATCTATCAAGTAAATAAATTCAACACAAACAATAAGCGGGAGACTGATGTAACACGACACAGTAGATCTGTTTTAATAATCATGAGGTCGCTTTCTACATGAAGACAGCAACAAGACTTTCATCGACTGTTATCCACAACATAAAGTCAGTTTAACTTGAGATTAAACACCTTCAAGTCCATAAACCAATGCTCGTATTGTACTGCAGTAAAGTCATGAGCAAGCAGTGATCATACTTGCAACAGTTTTGTTCAAAATAAGGTTTGAGCACAAGTAAATCCTCCATGCCCAAGAGCTGGTTCCAAATTGTTAACAATGCTTACCTAAACTATTTCATAAAAAAGGAATGAAAGCTTACAAAATCCTGTCAAAAAACATAATCATCTTGTGATGTGATTCAAGGACTTCCAATTTTAGCTAAACTTTTCCCAACTGAATACCGGTTGAAGTTTATGAACGCCCGCAACAACTCCGGAGTGTCCTCTTTTGGTTGCAGTCAGTTGACTAGCTGAAGTATGCATTGTGTAGTGTGCACGGGCATGCACCTACCATGCTACACTTGGTTTTCCCCCATACAAAGAGGAACATATGTACTGGAGTTCATGCTCAAAATCTCCCCTTTTCTGGGGGATATTGTGTTATCCCTGATTCCAGACCTTTTGTCCTTTGTTGTACAAACAAGGATTACGAGAGATCAATAGGCAATAGGCTCCCACTAATATTAATCATTGTGTTCGGCATATGGGAGGCAAGTCCCGAGATTCCAGCGTACCGGTCATGGCTTATGGCCAAGGCTCGGCCAATTTTGTAAGATGGTAAGATGCCAGATAAGAAATTGATGTCATTTTTCAAGTCAAATTGTGTAAAAAAGTCACATGTACATATAAGACAGTCGTATCTTAATTTCTTATCGCATCAATAAATGACAACGATTCTTTGTTAAATATAAAACAAATTCAATTTTACTTTTGGGACTCTAAGTGTTCTTGTTAAAGAAAACAAAAAGTTAATCAGAATACAAACAAACAAGTCCCTGTTATTGTGCCTCACATTTGAAAACGAAAGAAAGAACAAATGTGAAAATGTACTTACAGCTAATGGTACAGCATGAACATAGCATCGACACAAGTCAAATGTCACATGCCACTACCATTACTCAGTTTCAAAGTTATATCTCCCAGCTCATTGTCATTCATGAAGGCCACTATGCAATGAGAATTCATCTTGTTAAAGAAAAAAAGTCTTTCGAGAAAGACTCTGCTTGGGTCGAAATATCACGCCATTAAATTTTTTTTTGCATTTATACCATAGGTCCTTTGGGTTGTTAAAGCAGTTTGCAACAGCTAATTCTATTTTCTAGAGAATTCATCTTTAGGCAAACCATACGAAGTGAAATAAAGCCCAGGTAGTGGCAAGTGTCAAATGCAGTAGATTTCTACCACGATGCAGCCATCTTTGCATGACTCCTAGTATACATCACCACAACTGTAGTGCTGATTCTCATACATGTAGAGGCACCAGACTATTTCCACTTTTTGCCTCGGTTCTAGGCCCACATCCATACAGCTGCTTTTCAAAAAGAATTGCTTAGCAATTTTTTGTTAAGCCAATATTAGCAGAGAACCAGTTACATAGTATATGTAACATGGTATTTTGGTTGGTAACCTGAGCAAGATTTTTCCGTGGTGAGCAAATTTGTGAAGTTTTATAAAATTGGGCCCCAGTCATACTAACTCATATGGATGAAGAAACAAAATGGCTGCATCATGGGTCTTAAGCCATGTCTGAATTAAGAGACTTTGGCTATGGCTACAGCTATGGTCATTGGCTATAGCGACAGTGTTGAAGAATAGGCCTTTTCAGCGATATAGCCATAGCCACTGCTGAAGCCGCCAATAGACCTTTCTTTTGTTGATAAACAAAGTGCGCTGGTTGGCATGGACGGCCGAATGTTAGCAAAACATTCAATCGTGTTAGAAAATGTTATGACCAAATTCAACATTTTCTGTAAAGATTCATGAACTGAAATACCTTCCATGACTGGTTGATTTGTTTCCAACAAATTCAACACTATTTTTGAATATTTGTGTAACACTGCTACAAACTATGGGTATCTGTTTTTGATTTGCAGTTATGGCTTTCCATAGTTTTCCAACCTTGGTTGGCAAAAACTCGGGCTGTGACGTTGCAATAGAGAGGTCTATTCGGACATGGCCTCATACTATAACGGTCTAGAGATTACATTACTAGGGGGTTACTATGCTATCGATGCCAAGTAGTCTTTGACTTCTGTTGGATCCAGTCTTCGGAATCCCGACTCATTGCAGATACCAATCTCGATATTGTCTTCATTCATCTGACCCTCAAAGCTTTCCTGTTGTTAAGAGAACAAACCATTAATAAAGATGAACACACACAAATATGAGAAAGCAACAAGGAAGCACTTCCAACTTGAACTATAACTATGTGATGCAATAGATTCTCTTAATATTTTGTCCAAACACAAACAATAAAACGATATTATTGTTTTAAAAAAGTAAAACAATAATTTATAGTCACAAAGCACTGTTGGTTGCTATATTATAAGTGCTGCTGTGACAAGAGTTGAAATCTTTACATCTCAACTTCACATAACGCCCAACTTCAAGTAACTATTGGATTAGCTTTGGCAAAATTCTGAAAATGGTTGGCGTGGGGCAAAGGCAAACAATGCAGAAATAGATCTCGTACGGATACGTTGCTTGCCTTCAAATACCCATTCAAAAATGAGGTGAACTTTCCTTATTAAATTGCATTAATTCAAAAGATTGATTTTGGGTTGAACAAAGAAAAATTGACTAGAGCAGGATTTGAACCAACGACCTCCGGATTGACGTGCCGGCGCTCTACCAACTGAGCCACCTAACCCTATGTTGGCGGTCTCCCTATTTTGTCAATATCTTTGTTCAGGGGGTTATTATTTGATAATTCAAAAGATTATCACATTGCTGGTAGGAAATATGAAAAAACATTAAATCCAACTGAAATTTTTTCTTTGTTTTGACCATGAAGTGTAAAAACTAAAATGTGTAGCTATGTAGATTGAATTAAGATGCTTGTGTGTTGCAACTGAACGCCAGCCAGTTCACATGCTGTGTCCATTTTGAATCAATCGCTTTTTAGTGTTACCATTGTACTCAGCTTATTGTAGCTAAATCAGTCAGGGAGAAACCCCTCCGAACAAAGAACCTTGTGCTAATATCTCTTACCTTGAGAGTGAGAATAGCCGTGTGAACAGCATCCTCGAGCTCCAGATCCTCATTGTATCTCTTCTCCAGGAAGGTCTTGCCATTGATGTGATTCTTCCCCATGGCTGTGGCCTTCCATGGGAAATAAGCCCCCGATGGGTCACATTGGAACAGGAAAGGCTTAGCTTCATCCTCGTCCCATCCAGCTATGAGGAGGGAGACCCCAAATGGACGTACTCCACTAAAAAAAATTAAAAAAGGATGATGGATAAATTTTTCAGTAATTCATGTAACTTACATAGGAATCTCAAGTCAAGATTCAAAATAGATTACCTGACTTTCTGTGGTACCAGTGACACTACTTAAAGGCAAAGTACAATAAACTAATCTGTGAAAATTTCACTTTAAAAGGTGATTGTGTTTTTGAGATATTACCAAAAACCGGAGCAAATATGTCCTTGCAGGAAGAATAATCCCTATAGAAATACACAATCTGAGAAACGTTTCTGACAGAAATGTTTCTCAGATTCAAATTTGGGGCATAAAACCTGACATCTTTTTCCATAACCACATTACTTCGAAGTGAAATGATTCTCAAAATGCGTTGTACTATCGACAGCTGCTGTTCTTCTAACCAAGTAAGTTTATATTGCCATTAATTTAAAAAGTGATTACCAAACCTTTCCTTTAAAAAACCCTTGCGTATGAAGTCACAAGCCCAAACAGCGCCCTCACTGAGGTCAATGAAGACCTATCATTTGCTGAGAGTTGTGCGCGGCGCATACATGTTTCCATTGTATGACCTTAGCGATGGTGGCCTATGCAAGGGGTCTTTTCACAAAAATAGCGCCCTCTACCAAATCGCTGAGTTCCATTGCTATCAATTGCACTCACTGTGATTCATGAAAACACAATTTATATGAACTTTACACTTGTAAGGTTTTTGAGTTTCAAAATACTAATGACTTTCTTATACATCAAATCATCCAAAAGAGGAATTAATTTTTAGAAAATATAAATGTTGCCAAGCTCAAAACATATATGGACCCCTGTACTTGTAACATCATGGTTTGCTTACTGCATTACAGAAGTGCTGTAACTGGGTACTGCATATCTGCAGTTGTGCAGAGACACAATCGTTTCCCATTCTTCTGAAGACAATCAGAGCATACGGATCGAAACGTCGAGTTGTTAAACCCCTCATAGAGATAGTTTTAAGTACAAGATATCTCCTTAAACCTCACTAGACTAGACCACATGGTTCATAGCTAGATGACACTTACCCAATCTGTGTGTACTCCTGCATGACGTTAGCAACCCTCTGGACCAGCTGGGCCGTCGGAATCTGCTCCTGATAGGTCAAGAAGTAACCCTGGGCTAGCTTCCGAGCTTGTCGGATCATTAATCTGAGAAAGACAACATCAGAAAAGATTTAAATTTGTTCAATTTCATTTGCTAGTTTTCAAATATGTTTCAGGGCAAGAAGGTATGCCCTTGTATCATATGTGATGTTCTAAGCCACAACCAGGCACCTCCTGCCAAAGCTTAAAACTTGCTTTATTTGCTCATCAAAACGATGAGAAGAAAAGCTTTCAACCTAGGGCCAGTAGAGTATAGACAAAACATCACATCACATTGATACCAATTCTGATATTTTGGTTGTCTTTACTCCATGCCATTTCACAATTTCTGAGGAAGTGACTGATTTTGACGTGTGGCATCAGATATTTGCAAGTTAAGGACAAATAAACCAATCTTATTGAAGCACCTTGGGCATTGGCTCTACTCTCTACACCACCATAAGTGTGCCTCAAAATGCCACTGTTGTTGCATAGTTAGGTATGGGTTGGTTGCCTTGAGAAACACACCAATGGTGGGAGGGTTAATAAGCCAAGTTTTTATGGAGGCAGGTGGGACACCACTAAACCAAGGGGGTGGGGGTACCACCCTACCCAAGTTATACCAAAGAGGCATCGAACGATTGACATCCTTTTTACATGTGGAATGATTTTCTTCTTAATTCCCTCTACAAATGTAATACACTATTCAATCCCCTACAACTTGTTATATAGTTTGCTTTGTACAGCGCCCCACTGTGGTTTGTGATTACTGTAAAGACTGGGTTACAGCATTCTTTTATTACTCCTTGAAAGTGTGTTGACATCTGCTCCTTTTACAGATGGGCTCATAGTTCTTATTGGAATAGACCGTATCGAATATAACGTTACCTTTCAAATACCCACAACATGGCGTCTGTGAGTGTGAGCGTGTGCCATAGAAATCAAACCAGAAACGCTGATTGCATGCTTCATTGATACACGTTTAGACGCGCATACGGCCTGTCCTATGATATGGCCGCTTTCATGCACTCAGCGTTCCTGGTTTGATTTCTATGGCACACGCACACGCTCACACTCACAGACGCCATGTTGTGGGTATTTGAAAGGTAACGTCATATTCGATACGGTCTATTGGTAGAAACGGTTAAACAGAAGTCACAAGTCGTCAATCCATTGGACCGCCAGAATGTTCCGCTAGACCGCATCATTGTGCCGAAGAACAGGAGCAATCCCACACGAGTGAATTTGCTCATTAGTATTCTGACATCGCAATGGAACACGGTCAACCGAACAGCACACGAGCACGCGCTAGAATACTTATTCGATCCAATTAGAACGTTCCTACCGCTCTGACTTTTGAGACACTTGCTAAGTTGAGTAGTCAGTATTGCCATAGTGATAAATATTGTGACATCACACTTTGCATAGTAATTCAGGGTTCTGCCCAGGATTTGTTTAGTGCCGGAATTTTTTTTTCCCCTAGTACAGTCAAGTCAATTTCCTTTCGATCGTGCACGGAGTGGTCACACACGTGCGCCCTGCAGCTGTGCCTTGAATGTAGGCCCTCAGTGCGCGCACGCCTTTACCGCCATGGGAAAACAATTTACAGCATCTGTAGCATGGTGCTTACTCTGCAGTTCATTTCCGTTGTATTAAATGCTGTAGAATAGGGTTCGCAACATGATGAGCGTAAAGCTATAATCAGCGTGACTGGAAACCATTGCAAAATCAATGCGGGTTTCGTGCGTTGGATATATTATATTGTACATCGTAGCGGGAGGAATGCTCGATCCTGGATCATTAAAATAGACTCAAACCAAAGAAGTAGGCTACTCGAAACTTTGGATAAAACTGTTTACTGGTAAATAATTTGTTTTACACGTTGTTCAAAATATTTTGAAGGAAATGGGCAAAAAAAAGGGAAAATGTGTGGTGGTCGGAAAAAGAAAAAATTCTGCGAGTGCCGGTCGGGGAATCATGAGTGCCGGTCGGGTTTTCCGGCACCGACCACCGTGGGCAGAACCCTGGTAATTAAGAGTGATTGGCACTTTGATAAACCTTAGCTCTTTGTGAAATCAGCCTCAGCACTTGCCACTGAATGAGGGGGTACGGGCAAGCTTTTAGCCAGGATTTGAAAATAGGGTGTCCAAATTTGACTGGATTGAAAAACAGGGCGTCCAAAATGTTGGGGTAAATTTTCAGCAAGCATGTACCACAGAACTATTATTGCATTTACTGTGTACTCCACGTATGCTTTGGGTCTGGGCCGATTAAAGGGTTACAAAAAAAGAAATCAGCACCGTACAGCCCTAAGAATCGTAGTATTTCGCGCAGTGTTATTATTATTTTTAAAGTTTGGGCGGGGTCACGACTTTTTCATATTGATTTCCCCCGTACAAGAGTCGAGTTCCGGTATTCTATTTCTATAGCCCGCGAATTATATACGAAACAATCGTTAACATTTCAACATACATGTACATCATGTACATGTACATTTACAGTGTACCACTACGAGGGATAGTTTGATAGTGAGGGAGGTGAGCCTTCAATATTACGGTGTGCAGTGAGCATTCTTTATTAAACCTGCATTACCCATACTCATGGTGGGAGGTTCACACATACAAACAGACACGCACGTTTTGACTCATACACTGCGCATGTGCGATGTTCTGCAACATTAATATGCGCTGAAAGGTTGCCGGCAGCCAGAAAAGAGCGGGAATGACGTGCCTAGACTTGGTTCCAAGTCTGTGCTGCTGGTTTTTAGTCTACCTGCATTGCCTGAAATAGCGCCCTCTTGTGGATTAACCTCCGTCTTTAACCTACGAGTTAGAGCGCGTGATAGCCAATCTGCGGGGGGATTTTGTGTGGCTGATGCAGAAAAATAACCCTTATCTCAGACTTGAAATCAAGTCTACAACACGTGTGTCTCGAGTGCTGCCGATCTATCACACACAACCCTGGTATGTACACGATATGTACATGTACATACACAACGCTTTTTACGTCGACATACATGTACATGTACATGTACTTTGTAAACTTGTCTACTGCGTGGCGTTTCACCGCTATAGTTTCTAAAGCCTTTGCGGTTGTTCAAGCCTTCCCACTAGTCGGGGGCACTGTCTGATGTTAAATTTGATCCCTTTGTCGGTAAACAATGAATGGGCGATCAGTATATTTAAGATAAATTGGTTGTATCTTGCATAAAATTACCTTCATTGCAGCTGGCAGGTAGTAATAGTTTTGGATTTGCGTTCGTTTTGCTTACAATTTCAGGTATTCGGATGTAATTTTTTTTTATTATGTACAAAAAACAGGGCGTCTTCAAGGGCGTCCGACAGTTTTTCGGGGCGTCCAAAAATAAAATAGGGCGTCCAAAAGACGCCCCGACGTATCGCTGGCTAATAGCTTGGGTACGGGTCAACTCGGTCCGAGGTCAACTCAGTCCGAGTCAACTCGGTCTGGAGTCAACTCGGTCTGGAGTCAACTCGGTCTGGAGTCAACTCGGTCTGGAGTCAACTCGGTCCGAGTCAACTCGGTCCGAAGTCATCTCGGTCTGAAGTCAACTCGGTCCGAAATCAACTAGGTCCCAAAAATTTAATAAAGTGTGGTTGACGGGGAAGTGGCGGGACATATGCATCTCGACGCTGTATCTCAGAAACTAATAATATTCACCGTTTAAAAAAGACATCTTTCCGAAAGCATGATTTAGGTAAACTAAAGTGAAACAAAATGGTAGAAAATTAACTTTCCTTTGCAGTTTGTGTTAGACAATTTTTTCCTTTGCAGTTTGTGCAAGACGTTTTTTTATTCTGAAAATGACACATTGACAATTTTGTTTATATTATTTTCAATCAAACATTTTTCTTAATTGTCCTACATTATTTATTTTGTTTGTATTAATTTACTGGAACATTTATCTCCTATTTTCGGAATAACAAAAAACTGCAAAAGAAAGTTCATTTTCTACGTTGTTGTTTCCATGCTTTTCGAAAGATGTCTTTTTTAAATGCTGGTTAATTATTAAGCCCTTTTAATTTATGAGATTTCATAGTAAGCACACCATGATACTTATTTAATTTTTCGGACCGAGTTGACTTCGGCCCGAGATGACTTTGGGCCGAGTTGACCTTGGACCGAGTTGACTTCGGACCGAGTTGACCCTAAACCGAATGAGGCCATCCAGTTGAAACAAGAAATAAATAAATAAATAAATAAACAACCAAATAAATAAATAAACAACCTACCGATAATCAGGTCCCATACCACTGTAGACCATTCCAATATTCTTAGTGATCTTCTCTATCTTGCGGACACTATGCTCTTCATACAAGACTGATTTGTGCTTCTTCTCGGTTGCTATGACGACTCCATTAGATGCTTTGATACCAACAGAGGGCGCTCCTGCTGCTACAGCATTCAAGGCATATTCTATCTGTACCAGTTTGCCCGAAGGGCTAAAATAAAAACATCAACAAATTGATTAAAGACAGATAAAGAGTAAAGAAAAAAGTTGTTGCAATGATGTACCTAGCTTATCAATCACTTGAAGTTCTGGATAAAATAATATTGGAAAAAATGAAACACTGCGCTGTTTTTATTTGTGCGCAATGTGTGAATGGCGCCTGTGTGCTGCGATGAAGAGGCAAGGTATTTTTTAACACCCCTTTTCACGGAATGGTTGGTCCGACCATTCATGTTCGCTAATGCATTGAGTGCTTTGGCAGCAAAACAACCGTGATTATTGCAAGGTAAAGTTCATTTTTTGAAGATGTTTTTGCATGCAACTCAACAAAAAGGCCTTACAAGCATTGTGAATGTATATTAAGTGTGTTGGGAAAGTTTTAGTTGTGTAATACAATGGAAACTTAAGTTATTGCTGGCTAAAGACCGGAAAATGTTGATCTATCAATGACCATTTTGAAACTGATAGCGTTACGGAGGCCCAAAATGTTAGACCCCTATAACTTTAAGGCTGCCGTTGAAATTTTCCTCCTGGTAATGCTGCGCGCTACGCTGGTAACGATTATCAACGATTCACTTATACAGAACATTGGTTGTTGTGGACCAGCATTGCGCCTATGATTGTATACGTGAACCGTTGGATTTGTTACCAGCGTAGCACGCAGCATTACCAGCTCAAAAATTTCAACGGCGGCCATTTTGTTAACGGAAGGCGAGGATTCTGAAAACGGTGAGAATTTATCACTTTTTGCAATTTTTTTTTTGCGGAGTGGATTTTCTGGACCCAACCCGAGCTCGATGAGAGTATAAGGAACACATAGAGCCTAATTTTGGCGAGATCTGGTTTGGGAAATTAACTGTAGGTGCAGAAACGTGAAGGGAAAAAGGTTTCGAATAGGATTTTGTACATGTCACTCTATGAGGGTAAAGGAGACGATAGCGGAATGAACCTCATAGTTCTAGGAGTACCCGTCGATCATGCTGAGAGTCGGATCATGTATGGAGATTCAATAATAACCTGGGGCGCTAGATACGACCGATTATGTCAAAATTTCGAAAAAAGGAGTACAGCGCCCCAGTTACTGGGTCTAGTCACATATTAGCCCCACTTGTGTGGCCAAGGCTAGCTGAATCCTTGGCCACACGTCCCGACCATTTCTTTTTAAGCTAAGAAATAACCAATTAAATGGCGCATTATGGAGCATTCCCTACAGGCCAGTCGGCAGTTTAAACCAGCTGAATGTGTTCACCTGGCTCTTAGCTTGCCTTGGGTGTTTTGAATAAGGCCTAAAAAAAAAATATGTTATGTTGGCGTAACGGGCCCCCAAAAATAGGGTAGGTAGGTCGGATTTTTATTTTTTTATTTTTTTTTTCCCCCCCCCAATCTACGAAAATGCCGTAGTAATACACGATAACAAAATAGAACTTGAATTAAAATAATTTACATTGTAACAAACAATTTTTTTTAACACGGAATAAATAGCCAAGTATTTTTAATATTGTATTTTAGCAGTCTGCGCCGTGCAACAGTCTAGGACGAGGCTATCATATTTTTCATTAAAGCAGCCTTGCGCTCGCCGACCAGACTTCCAAGAAAGCAGCCCATGTATTCACCATTGTGAAACGCTGCGCAGTATATTGGGAGTCGGGTACGCGACTATACATGTAAAAGGTACAGTACATGGTGCATCTAGACAGCTCCGTATGTGTACAACACATGTGTTTACCGGGCCTGCGCAATTTTTCTGCATGTTCGTTGTCAAACATTGTGCACTCCAAAGTTCCACGCGCGCTAGACGCTATTCGTCAGACAATACACCAATGAGAAACGGTCAGAAATTGTTTCAAACGTATTTATAACTAATTTATATCGATTTAATTATCAAATTTCTTCCCTTGAAAAAAATAAAAATATACAGGGTCGGCCGCATTTTTAGGGTCGGTCGGGTTACGCCAACATAACATTTTTTTTTTTTAGGCCTAATCAAACAAATAAAATTTTAACAAGAAATTTTAAACGATTATTGTGCGACTTACTCCGAATTAATTTCCGCGATGTGTACTAAGAGCCGCCATTTTAGAATGACCCCAACAATCATGCGAATCGAATGCGACGTCATCGGCCGGCTGAGCTGTGGGCGGAGCAGTCACAAAGCAACCAATGAAATGTTCCCACCGACCTCGCTCCGCCCACAGCCCAGCCGGCCAATGACGTCGCATTCGATTCGCATGATTGTTGGGGTCATTCTAAAATGGCGGCTCTTGGTACCTCACACATCGCGGAAATTTATTCGGAGTAAGTCGCACAATAATCGTTTAAAATTTCTTGTTAACAATAACATTTTATTTGTTTGATTATTCAAAACACCCAATGCAAGCTAAGACTAAGAGCCAGGTGAACACATTCAGCTGGTTTAAACCGCCGACTGGCCCGTAGGTAGGGAATGCACCATAATGCGCCATTTAATTGGTTATTTCTTAGATTAAAAAGAAATGGTCGGGACGTGTGGCCAAGGATTCAGCTAGCCTTGGCCACACAAGTGGGGCTATATAGTCACATATATGATATAAACATTTATAATTAATCATTATTAATATTTGGTGAGTATCATTCTATTGTTAGTATTTGTTCACGTTATAAGTGAAAACGTGGCTATCAAGTATCAGTATGAGATTATCCCTAAGATCTATTGAAGGCCTAGCCTACAGTACAGTAGGCCCTAAAGTCAAGACAGTTCAATTCAACTTTCAAGACAGTTTATTCTTGCAGCTGAAAAATGACAAAGCCAAAAATGACTTGGCAAAAGTTGACAAAAAATTAACTATACAGTTCAAGTTATATAAAAACATTTCCTGTAAATAGAATAAATGAAATAACAAGAATACATTGCAGAGAAGTTCACCAATAAATATAACATATAAATCTTTCTTTGAAAAGGGGGAAATTACCTGAAAGTAGTAAGCGAAAAACTGTATCTTTCTGTCATGATGGCTGTTGTGCTGTGTCAATATTTCCCAGACTTCGTCAAGTCTGAAATACTGTTTAGAGAAAGAAGGTGTACCTGACTAATGGCCTAACTTTAACAAATGAGGGCGCCCTTTGGTTTGCATGTGCTCTCTTTGATCTCCTCGATCAAGGAAGAAGTGAGAAAAAGACGATGACGGTCCGGGTGTTTAGATTGCTACAAAACTTGCGTTTTTCATTAGAAAAACTCGAGACTAGATTATTTGAGAGATTGGGTGGAGGCTATCCACCTTTAGGTAACAATTTTATTTTAATCTGTTCTTTGTGCTTCATTTAGGTGTATTTTATTTTTGATTATTGTACTGAGACCCTCGCCCACAAACAACACAGGGCCACAGTTCAACTTCAAATTAGAGGGCGCTTTCATTTTCAATCAAACAAGTTGTGGACTATCTTGATACTTACTAACTTTGTGTATAGAATAGCCAGTTCCTTGCTCTATGCTCGATGTAGCCCCATAAATAGTGCCAAAAGGCTGGACTCCCTCCGCTTCTTGGCCCTATGCCCAAAGTATCTCCACTCTCCAGGATCAGGAGGTGAAATAATTTTTTGAATAGAAACCCATGGATGTTTTTATGCCAAGATTCCCCCCTCCCCCAGTTGTCACTCACCGTAGTATTACAATCTTATCATCTAAAACAGCTCCGGCATTTGCAATCCAAGGACCATCTGTAATCGATGATCAATCAAAACACACACAGGACAGTTTATCCAGCATCTTTGACGGCTTCTTGTGGGCTGTACCCAAGCACAGACGCTCCATTCAACGCAATCGCAAGAGACGCAGAGCAGTCGAGAAGCTTGTGGAATATATACCTGAATGGAAGTTTGTGACGTGTGAAGTATGCGGACATACCAAGATGAGAGGGTTTATCTGCGGGTGAGATTTAATTTTTTTATTTAATTTCATTTCATTTCATTTATTCTGGTTGTGAAGCCAAGGACTCTCAGAAAAGCAAACTTAAGACAAGGAAGGAAGTTTCAGGTTTAGATGTGGGAGGAAAACCTAGAGAACTGTTCCAGAGAAAAGCCACGCAGTCAGGTAGGGACTGAAAACCCAATTCACATAGTGACCTCGGCGTGATTCGAACCAGGGACCTAGAGATGGAGAGTGAGGAAAGATACCTCTGGCTCTACACCAACCCGACAACCCACATTATTAGCAAACATTATCAATGTTTGTCCGCCTCTTACAAGCTACCTTGCTGAGGGTTCCAAGTTCGGAAATATGAACTTCTTTGGCAATAAGTTTAACTGAGTTCTTTTACGTGCATTACTAAATGCACAGGAACTACGGCTGTACGTCCCAACCGAAGGACAAAGCAAAAATGGAAGTGTCTAGCTTAAGGACACAAGGGTTTAGACCAGGACTCGAACCCACACTCAACTGATGAGAAACACTAGAGCTGAGTCCGGTGTGCTTGACCGCTTGGTCACGACTTGCCAAACATTGGCACATAACAAGATCGCAATGCAATAATTGAACAAGGCTGTATTATGTACTTGATTCCTTGTGCTCTCTTGCAACTGGTGTAGTGTAGCAGAAGTCAGTTCTTCCACTTTCACTTTTATCCAGGAATCCAGGTACATGTTGCTCTTGTTCAATTTTCTTTATTATTATGGCCCCAGACAATAAACTGAAAAGCGGCTTGAGGTGATTGATTATTTTTGTTTATTCTAGACACTGTCTCATCAGGATACGACAAGAGTCAGCAGAGATAAGGAAGGAGTTGTTTGAGAATCAAGAGGAAAATAACATCATCCCGGAACGAGAGAGCATTGTCTTGTACGAGGATGAAACGTTAAGATCGGAAGACCAGGGAAAAGAAGTTGTAGAGATGAAGAAAAAGAGACCATCTTGGTTCAGTAGATCCCTGACAGAGTGAGAAACTAACAATTTATTACAATCATTTTGGCCGACATAGTATTCAAAATATTGTGATGGGAAGTATCCACATTTGCAAGACGTTGCACCAATATGATGAACTATGACAAGTGAGCCCTCTGTTGACCAACGAGAAGGACATGTGTTGCATTCAAGCTGAACGTTTTTTTGTCCTCCACATCCTGCTTTACACAGATAAATGCAGGTATACCTCATATTTACAATGGCTGATCAACAACAAAAATTTTGGGGGGGTAACACAAACTTCTTCCTTCACTTGCCTTATTCCTTGAAGAAAAATGCATGAGTGATGCCTTCCATCATACAAATGTACATCAATTACCAATACATCTTGTTTTCTTTATTGTAGAGAAAGTGTAAAAAATAAATGTTGTCAAACAACGCTTAAGAATTTATTTTGTTTCAGTCACAAGGTTCTGATCTGGGCCCAATTTCGTAAAGCCTGTAAGCACAAAAACTTGCTAAGCACAGAAAAGTATTGCTTAGCAGAAACAGGTTACCAGCCAAAATCACTTAATGCCTCTGATTTTAACACTGGTGCCCCACTCATATTTTGCTTTCTTTTTGCAGAGAAATTTTCTAAGCATTTTTAAATTTGTTAACAGCTTTATGACTTTGGGCCCTGGACCCAATATCATCATAGAACTTCTTAGCAGGAAATGTTTCCTGCTTAATAATTGTGTGTCCAAATTAGCGTCTATGGCTTGGTCATCACAAAACATGTGTTGAAGCATATCAATAGCCATACCAACAACCTTAGCAACAGTCACATCCATAGCCTCAACCGACAAATTCAGACACAGATTTTGTTTGCTCAACAAAATTTGCAGGCAGTCAGTTACAAAAAACTTGACACGTTATAAACTATGTTTCAGTCAATAAACAGCAGATTTGTGCATAGTAGGTCCATGAATTGGCCCTATATGATGGTATGAATCCCATCAACAGAAAACCAACATGGAGATGATTGACATGAGATATCATATTTTATCAATAGAAACTTTAAACAATAATTGCAAAATATTACAGGAATAGAAAAAGGCAGAACGTCTAGAAAATGTTTTTATATTTTATGATAATGTATGAATGTTTTTTATTGAAATTTTTCCTGAATGTTCTTTTACTTACCACTTTGGATGACTTCTTATAAGTTATTACACACAACTTTTCCAAACTGAGTATCGGTGGATGTTTACAAACCATTCGGGACAGTTTCGAGGCGTCCTCTTTTGGTTGGGTCAGTTGACGTATATTTACAAAATATCGCAGTTCATTATAGAATAACGTTTGTTGTCGATACTTTGTTTATTCAGGGTTTCATTGTGAGAACGATAATCTCTGAATATGGTTGTTCCGAATAGTTCGGGGAAAAAACTACTGCACAGAGGCATGGTAAAATGTTTTCAAAACACCGTCAGGAAGACGGTTAAATGAAAACAAATGTTGACCTTGGTAATTTTTTTCTTTGTGATGGGAAAAAAAACCAGAAAGTTTAAAGAGTGCACTATTTACTAAACAAAATAAATGTGCAAAATTTATGGAAACGGCTAATAAAAGTGCAAACTATCAATCCCAACTCATGCAAAATTTATGCATCTTCAATAATCAAATATCTTGACATACAAATGTTCCAAGTTTATACAAAAATAGAGCAGATTAAAAATTAACATCTCTTGTTCCACTCTGATAGATGTTTTACCCAATGATACAGAAGAAAAAAATATATCACAATTTTTTCAATTTTTTTAAACCTTGTGACAATACTGACTAACCTGTCCACTACCTGCAGCAGAATCAGATAAAATTTTTCTTTTAGTTGAACAAATTTTTACAAACTGCATCAAATATAAATTACCTCGTTTAATAACATTCATTAATATTCATTAATAATTTTCAAGTTAGAATACCATCCCATATCTCTTAAATGACACAGATTTTGTTTGCTCAACAAAATTTGCAGGCAGTCAGTTACAAAAAACTTGACACATTATAAACTATGTTTCAGTCAATAAACAGCAGATTTGTGCATAGTAGGTCCATGAATTGGCCCTATATGATGGTATGAATCCCCTGTCAACAAGAAATTGCACTTTTTGAGGAAGAAATACCAATATAGTGTAAAACAAGATGGATGTAGGCCTGGAATTTCATTTTTGAGAGAAGGGCTAGGCAAATTTTATGTTGCAAAGGGCATTTCCATTGGAAAATCTTAAAGTCTATAAATGGGAAACAGAGAATAATAAGGTAAAGGGGATTTCCCTAAGCTGAACCACCAACTGACAACTTGCCTGGAATTACAAGGAAGCCATGGCCTCTGTTGCCCGGGTCTTGGCCCCCCCTTATTCTTGGCCCAAGACGTCAGTGATCGATAGTGGATAGTGTACTGCGCTCGGTTACAGCTCGTTATAGCATGCCCTCTTGTACGGTAGTGTACTGCGCTCGGTTACAGCTCGTTATAGCGCGCCCTCTTGTGGCTTGAATTAACCAACTTGACTAGCTCTCACTAGTGACGAGCTGTAACCGAGCGCAGTACACTATCCACTATCGATCACTGACGTATTGGGCCAAGACTAGGCCCCCCTTTAAAAGTTTCACATAGACTTTAAAAATTTCCAATGGAAGTATCCTTTGCAAAATCTAAATTCCCTTGCCCTCTCAAACTTGAAATTCCAGGCCTGCAAGAAATGCAATAATAAACCAGAATCTAAACAAACAACTGAAAGTATAAACCAATGAGCTAAATTAAAGAACAAAATATGAAGCTAATTTAAAAAGCCACTTGTACATGTAGATAGAGCTATTCTGTACAAACTTGTCTCTTGTTATTTAGGAGTGGGGGGGAGTAGAACACAATTTGATATACAGCACAAGTGAATAGATAGAAAATGTAGAAAAAAAAACCACAAAATATACTTTTGTTTTTGTAAAATTTTCAATTATAGACATTCACACGATTGTCTGTCCCCCCCAGAAAACTGTTTTTTAATAATGATATAAAATACCACTTTAAAAGAATTATTCTTAAGCATAGCACACATGACATAGCATGTATGTTTGTACATGTAACTGAACTCTATGATTTAACAAAACAAAGTACATCTTAACATGTACACAGGATTGCCAATATGCTTGTCAGACACCAGTTGGTGTCGGCTTGGTCTAACAGGCACCAACTTTGAGCAACCAGGACTGAGAGCAAATTAATGATCTCCGACTGACACAAAATGCGTGTAAAATTATTTGAGAAAATAGAATTAGCTGTGGTATAAGTGCACAAAATAGTTAATGGCCTGAACTTGTTTCGACCCTAGCAGGAAATATTTAAGTGTTAAAACCTCACCTAAAATGCCTGTAAACGCAGACCACATAGCCATCACAATTTACACAACGCACAAAATAAACGAATTAGTGTGAGCCAAAATCGCAGCAAGGATACACACAGGGGCATCATTTCCAATAATTCACAGGCTGGTAGTCTTTGTTATCTGACTACTTTACAGGCAGGGAGTTTCATCTTTGAGAGGGCAAGGCCATTATCACTTTGCAAAGGGCATTCATTGGAAATTCTTAAAATCTATGGGAAAGTTTTGAAGAGGCACTAAATAAGGCTATGGCCTTCGTGTAATTCCTGGCCAGATTTTGTATGCTACATTACAGGCTAGAGTTGCACTGACCTACAATAAAATTAGCAGGCACTTAATTTGCTCCAGCTACAATCCTCATGTATCCGGAATAACCAGGGAATGCTCCTAGTGTGTATAACCAGGGAATGCTCCTAGTGTGTACACACACAAAATGTAAGTATCATGTTATTAACTCTACTTGAAATTTACACTTAATTTTAAGTCATTTTAATGGCCCTGAAATGATTGGTAGATAAATACAAAGTGTGCCAAAAATGAATGCACTTAGGAACACGGTGTTTCAACTTGAAACAAGGACACTTCAAAACTCTTTTATTGTAGTTGTTTTTCTAACACACATACCATTAAAAATATTGCATCAGTTTTTTTTTTTTTACAACAAAATTATTATTATTAAACAAACAAATACCAGTATTAAAAAGTCTTAATAGGTTCAGGTGGTTAGAAAACTATTCTTTCCCCCCAAAAAACCAAACAAAAACAAAATGGGGAAAAACAACAACAAAAACAATTGAGAGTGATTCCTAAAGTGAATACTTGTTATGCTTCTCGATCACTAATTAGGAAACAAAGTTTCAACATCAACAGAAAACCAACATGGAGATGGTTTGTCAGAGGACTGATAAATTGACACGATAACGCAGCGTTTGCATGAGATATCATATTTTATCAATAGAAACTTTTTAAACAATAATTTCAAAATATTACAGGAATAGAAAAAGGCATAACGTCTAGAAAATTATAACCTTTTTATATTTTATGATAATGTATGAATGTTTTTTATTGACATTAACGTCTAGAAAATTATAACCTTTTTATATTTTATGATAATGTATGAATGTTTTTTATTGACATTTTTCCTGAATGTTCTTTTACTAACCACTTTGGATGACTTCTTATAAGTTATTACACACAACTTTTCCAAACCGAATATCGGTGGATGTTTACAAACCATTCGGGACAGTTTTGAGGCGTCCTCTTTTGGTTGGGTCAGTTGACGTACATTTATAGAATAACGTTTGTTGTCGATACTTTGTTTATTCAGGGTTTCATTGTGAGAACGATATTCTCTTCATATGGTTGTTCCGAATAGTTTGGGAAAAAAAAACTGCACAGAGGCGTGGTAAAATGTTTTCAAAACACCGTCAAATGAAAACAAATGTTGACCTTGGTAATTTTTTTCTTTGTGATGGGAAAAAACCCCAGAAAGTTTAAAGAGTGCACTATTTACTAAACAAAATAAATGTGCAAAATTTATGGAAACGGCTAATAAAAGTGCAAACTATCAATCCCAACTCATGCAAAATTTATGCATCTTCAATAATCAAATATCTTGACATACAAATGTTCCAAATTTATACAAAAATAGAGCAGATTAAAAATTAACATCTCTTGTTACACTCTGATAGATGTTTTACCCAATGATATAGAAGAACAAAAATATATTACAACTTTTATTTTGTTTTACCTTGTGACAATACTGACTAACCCGTCCACTACCTGCAGCAGAATCAGATTAAATTTTTCTTTTAGTTTTACAAACTGCATCAAAAATACATTACCTCGTTTAATAACATTCATTAATATTCATTCATAATTTTCAAGTTAGAATACCATCCCATATCTCTTAAATGAACAATTCATTAAATTTAATAATGGAAGACTTTGGGATGCATTAATTAGTAGCAGACAAACAGGCGCTCTAGAGACTTAATTGAATGAAGTATGTATGTGAAAAGTTTGACATCTGAAACCGTTAAGAGCGACTGGACACACTGAAAGTCGTTTGGAGCGTCTTGGTTTCAGTCGCAATCTTGTCATGAGCCAAACTTAATGCAAATGTTATGTTAAGTTCGCCTGTCTGAAACCAAAATTGATTTGGGTCGACCTAGAGTCACTCCTAATCTATTTGGTTCGGGGCGACTCTAGAGCGCCTGTCTGAACCGGGTGTAAGGGAGCGTCTTAAAAGTCAGAATGGAAGGAACATTCTAATTGGATCGGTTAAGTATTCCGGCATGCAAACATGGACATTTCATGGTTCTGCTTAGTGCTTACCGCTGAGTTCTGCGTTACTAAGTCCTGTAAAGCACACAATTCTATATAAGAAGTTAAGCGAAGAATGCCGCAGTAAGCAGAGCCATGAAATTGCCGGAACAATACATTGGAACATGAAAAATGCAAACATGCATATTCACTTGAGTAGGATTGTTACCAAGGCTCGGAACAATGTCGCAGTCTAGTAGAATGTCTGATGGTCAACTTGATTGTGGGTGTATGCCCACAAGAATGCGTGCCCTTTTTGCCGAGAATGCGCCTGACTTTTTAGATGCTCCCTCAAAAAGTAAATCCATTTTTCTTGGAAATGTGCCCATGCTCAGAACTAAGTAACTAATGGAAATTTATCCTGTAAGTGTAAGTATCAGTCACCTATAGCATCGTCTCTCATCGTCCCATGATCTAGCCAAAGCCACACAGCCGAATCATTGGATAACACATTGGTATGTTTCCATTACAAATACAAGTCGAGGACAAACCTCGTTTTGTTAAGCTTTAATTTCCGTAAGATGTTGATGTGTTTTATCAATAAGCCTGACATTTTTTGGTTTTAGTTTCGTCCAATGGCACGATAAAAGAAGTAGATTTACCAATTTTGGCAATCGACCTTGTGTAAATTAGTCAACAATTCACTGAAGCTACTGTGAATGCTGGAAGATCACAACTGGACAGACCCTATTTAAGCTTTTCATTGTCAAATGTTTCAGTTTTCAAAAGAAGCTTTCATTTCCTTTTGACAGAAAGCTGATTTGACTTTTGTTAGCTCATTCGGTTTCAGTTGTGTTTCATACTGATGAACACCTTGGAAAAACCCAAACAGTCGCCATATTTTCTCTTTCAATATGCATGCGCTCTCAACAGTGCATCTAAAGGGAATGGAACTAGTAAAAAATAACTATTATCCATCCATACAAAAGTTAACGCACACTTCATCTGCAGCATTCTTGTGTTTGAACCAGTGCATCAATAACTTTGAATCATTGGTAAAAGTAAATGCTCATCTTTTATAACAAATAATTGTGTTTTATTTTTGACACAAAGCAAAATACAGCCTCATTTCATTTTACATGTACATTGACAAAGAAAATTGCTGCATTTTCCCCTTTTTAGTACGACAGGTAGGTGATGGGGTTGTTCCTTTGATGATACAAGCATGAAATTTGACACACGGAGAAAGATATTTGGCTAAAGGGCCATCACAAATGTGTCCTTTGACAAAAAATAGGTAGAAAAACAAGCAATTTTCACAACTTTCAAAATGGCTGCCATTGCTAGTTATTCTACCAATATTTTTTCAAAGGACAAATCAGTGATGGCCCTATAGCCAAATATCTGTCTCGTGTGTGTGCCTCATTCCATTCATGTATCATCAAAGGCACAATTCCCACAACAATCTGCCCCACTATTTTGAAAACTCAAACTCTGTGTTTAAAAGTGAAAGCACACTTATTGAAACTGAAAGACAACCAACATCTGGTCAATTGAAAGGCACTGTAAATCTTATGATTTGAATGTACATAATGAGGTTACACTTGTAGTCAATTGATATATCATGTTTCCACCTCAAAAGGAATTTGCTTATACACGTCATTCTGTTTACTGGTCCCATCTGGGGAAGATATCGGTTGGTAGGAGAACAGGGCGAGACAATGGAATATAAAGACGACTCCTTTAACAATCATTCCTAGCATCATGACGTAGAGAGAGACATTGGTACGGTTGTAGAACCAACACTGTCCACTCTCCTCACACTCCTTGTGCCATAATGTGCAGGTGGTGTCCAAGATATACCCGAATAAGATTGGTCCAGGGATTGCTCCTTTAAAGACGGAAAGATTAAAGGGGATGCTATTTAAGTAAAGTATGCAAAGTCTGTGGATACTGGTCATTTTGGAGTGTTGTCCTGGGATTGCTACTTTAAAAAGGGAAACATTTAAGAGAGATATTATTTAAGTATGCAAAGTCAGATGTATACTGGCTTAATATAGGCACTATCGCTAATACACAAATTGAAAGATTGCAGAAGTTGATAAGTTTGTAAGAGGGGTCTGCAAGTACAGTATGTGCCAGTAAAACAAAATAATTAAAGTTTAGTTAAAATGACTGTACTTCTAAAGATGGAATCATTTAAAGGTTACATTCTTTCAGTAATTAAGTTAGGCTTTGTTATTATTTATCATGATGGGAACACTGGGAGTTAAACACTTTCTTCATATATGGAAAGATGCAAGTGGAAAATGTGTACGAAATTTTCAGATAAATATTGAAGATTCCATGCACATTTTCAGTTTGGCATAATCGATCTCCTTGCTAAAGATGACGATACATGCATTTCCATGAGACTATCTATTTGGTTCAGTTTTATACTCTGCACTTTTCTTACCAAAAGCTCTGACTAAGAATCCATGTAATCCTAATGCGTAGGCCTGTTGACCGTCTGGAACACATCTAGAAAAATAAAACAATCAAAAATACTTCAAATATCTAGGGCACTTTTTTTTTATTTATTTTTTTTACGATTTATATAGTGCATATTAATTAGCACTTAATTCTCTATGCGCTTTACAATAGTCATTGGGCCAATAACATTCCTTTAATCTTTTTCAGCTCCCTGGGGAGTGTACAGCCCTGGGCTGCTGTGGCGCTCCAAAGGCTTTTTCAAACACAATATCAACCTCTACCCTTGCAGGTACCCATTTATACCCCTGGGTGAAGAGAAGCAATTATAGCAAAGTGTCTTGCTCAAGGACACAAGCGTCATGACCGGGACTCGAACCCACACCCCGATGACTAAACCATCAGAACTTGAATCCGATGCTCTTAACCACTCGGCCATGACACCCTACACTTTAGGGTGAAACTAACAGACAATTTAGATTTGGTGCACTGCTTCATTTTAAAAACTGGATTGGCTTATAGTTTTGAAAGAGATCTGGGTGTTTTTATTATAAATTACTTCATTTGTTTTTTACCCTACACTGATGTGTGTTAAGCACTGTATACTCAGTACTTACCTGAGTCCTGTGAAGAAAAAAACACGGGCATATATTCTGCAGAGGGGATTCAAACACATTACCTTTGCCATTCCAGACCACTGACCTTGCCCAGTAGCTGCAGACAGTTTGAATCCTATATTTTAGAAGCCGTAACTGTAACAATTTTGATTTGTTTTTCTATACATCAAAAAGCTTGGCAAAAAGACAGCAAAAAAGTACTTAAAAATGTGATAACATAGCCATTGAATTTCATAACTTTAAATAGAATGCCATAATATTTTATTGACAGTGTTCTCCCTTTTAGCAGTGGTCCACTGGCCAGATGCCAGTTAAAACACCAGAGGACCAGTCAAAATTCAATCCAAGTGGTCCGGCTGGCTAGTTCAGAGTTGAAAAACATCTCTTTTTAGTTATTGTAAAATGTGTTGGACTATTGAAATGGAAAGCTAACCGGTTGGCCAGTCACTAAAAAAGTCAAGGGCAAACCCTGATTAATCACCAACCTTAACATGATATTGAAAGCTGGTACCCCGCTTAGAAAGTATGCAATGATGATTGCTGTAAGAAACATAATGAAAATACCAAGTTGTCCGCATGTCGATGAACAGAGACCAGGCATTGCACTGCCTGTACCAGTGCCATTTAAGGAAGTACACAAACAATCATCATAACCACTTGTCTGAAATGGATACATTAAAGAAGAGAACAAATGAAATGCTACAATGGTTGAAAACTTTGGGTAAAATTAGATTTTCTAATGCTTATTACAACTTTCGGATGATGTTACTATTTTCTCACTCGCTATGCTGGAGCACGATCATGTCACGCACAAATGTTACTAGAACTACACAAACATGCGCAATTGGCTCTTCGTTAAGGTCGTACTGGCTGTACATAAAACTTGTTTGTGATTGCAAACAAGTTACACTGACCTCGTTACACTGACACAACGACTTACTCATTAGGGACCCATGGAACACCATAACCAGGCATGATCTTTTTCCTACTTTAATCTGCTTTCCGAATTGTTTGCCCTGAGAAAAATCAGCAAAATGGGATTTTTTTTTAAGTCTACAAAAGCCTGTACCATGTGGACATGTAGGTCAGCCCATGTACTCAAGAAAATGTTCCTACTTTTTTCCAAGGACCAAATATTGTGCCTGCATAACATACTGATGTTCCATTTTCTGGGACAAATTGCAGTGGCATACATCAGTTAGTGTCCACACACAAACACAGCTATGTATTAATTGTGAGAACTGCATATAATTATGTGGGCTCTTTTTATGTTGATGTTGTTTGTTTGTTTTGTTTGGATGAACTTCCGAACAAGTGAATTTGACAAAGCTCCATGCAAAGGGATATAAATGCCAAGCTGGCAACAGCCAATCTCTCTCTTTGAAACATTGGTTTAGCGTCTATGATTGTGTATTGCACAAACCAATAAATTGTTTGCTGTCTGACTATTCTCCAAAGGCGCTTTTCTCTCTTCAGTCCCTACAAACAAGCCTACCTGTGCCCAATTTCTTACTGCTTAGGTACAAAAAATAAGTACCACAAAACAGTTTGGATTACAGTAATAAGGTTACCAGTCAAAATACCTGTGACTGCTTTATAGTCCGACACCCCTATGTTCCGACAACCTAGGGTTAGGGTTAGGGTTAGGGTAAGGATAATGATTAGGAAAATTCACTAGGGGTGTCGGAACATATAGGTGTGTAAACATAATACCATATCAAATGTAACCTCTGACAGTGGTCCTGCTTGAATAGAATTGCTGAGTAGAAAATTGTTGTGAAGCAAAATTTTCTGCTTAAGCAGCTCTAGAAAATAAGGCCCTGGTAACAAACTTAGATCAAATAACTGAAAGTTATCTTAGTTGCATGTCAATTTTTTCACATTTTGTTGTTGCAATGAATAGTACTTCAGCTTCCTGAAAAACATGAAACATTATCTTCAATCCTTGTTATATAAAAACAAATACAAAACATATGACCTCACCTTTTCATTGTAGCTAAGGCAGCCAGCATGGCAGGCACTGAAGTATATCATTCCATTCTCGCCACACACTGGCAAATAAAATTCTGTTGAACATTCACACACCATGTTGCAGGAACTCTCCAGATGAATTTCAGACAATGAACTGGGGGGGAAAAATAGATCAAAGAGTATAGATCAAAGAGTTACCAAACTGTGAATGAAAACAAATAGTAAATTCTAGTAATTTCTAAAAGTCTCTATAAAAGCACAAAATACAAAGATCTGTCATTCATATTGAAACCTCCCACACATGTTCCCCATATAAACCTTTTGAAAAACACATCATTTTGATATTCCCAAATTTTATAAAAATGAACACTGGAGAACAACTTCCTCTTGGTGTGGAAATGAAGCTCCCGGAATGTACAAAATGTACAGACTCTCTGCATTATTTCAAATAGATATCTGAAGATCTGATCATCAAAAAGGCAATTGTATTTTCATCTCTGTACTGGCAAGAAAATCTGAACAGTCGGATAGTGGATCTTATATTTACAGTGATGTGGTCGAGAGATTTTGTGCAATGGACTCAACTTTTGGTGGCCGAGTCCAGGGCTCGAATTTGGGGAGAAAATCCACAAGACTACAGGGCTTGTAGCTCAAAATCTTTACTAGACCAAACATTTGTTTACAAGACCAGATTCAAAATGTGAAAATAAAAAACTTGCTGCCACAATTTAACATGCATTTGACTGCTTTTATATGAACCAGAACTGAGACAAGTAAGAGAAGAGTATACTTGATTACTCATAGAATTGAAAGATAATTTATTCGACCCAAAGTCAACACTTGAACATAATTTGTTTCTGTTATTCAATTGAAAAACACAAGACCATCGGACTTGTTAGGTCATAAGTTTACTGGCCCAACACTAAAATTACTGGCCTCGGGCCTGTGGTCCAGTGTAAAATTCGAGCCCTGGAGTCAATTATCGTGGATGGGTTTAAATCTCAGTCCTGACACTTATGTCCTTAACAACTAATCCACAAAGAAAACCTGAGAATAAGACTTGACCTCTGTTTCCGGTTACTTGTACAATTAAGAATTTTGCCCAACTGAAGTTCATGTTGTAATAGATCGATCCATTAAGCCCCGCCTCCTTACGAGTTGACCAATCACAGCTGCGAAACCTGATCACCATTAGTGCAAAGATCACCAAACAGCTCAAATGGTGATCAGATTTCACGGTTGTGATTGGTCAATGAGAAATGGGCGTGGCTTAATGGATCGGTGTATTATAAGCCCAGCTATTGAAAAGGTTGCCCAAATTCCGAGTCGGGCACAATTGGTAAATGGGGTTTCTTTAAAAGAAAGCATCCTCCGTCTCAAGTTTAAATTTTGTTTAAGAATGTTATTTCTAATAAACTAATGTATTATATAAAAATTAAAATTGTATTTATAACAAATTTCAATGGGTTTATTTTTACAAATTTTGTACAAAAAGCATTTAAAAAGAAGATTTGATTTTATAGAAAACTTTTTGTTAGAGTTCCTTACTTGTTTTCAATACGCGCAAGACTTGCAGTCTACAGCAAGTGAAAACTTGTTCATGTTCCAGCATTAGGCCTAATTGATTGCATACACAAGGCATTGCACTATAAAGATAATTGTCTGCACTGTCATGAAACATTCCTCTAACTATTGAAAACAAATCACCAGAACTGGTTATTATACCCATTTCCTTGGTAGTTTTTGAAAACGCCAGCCAACGGTATCTCATCGCATCGAAGGAGCAATCCCAGCATGAGGAAACCGTCTACAGCCGTAGCGATGATGCAGAGTTTCAACAGCCCTGGTATCTTCATGTTGTAATGTTTAATCAACCAACCACTGAACAAAACAGAACTGCCCCCTGCAACTGTTGCAATCACACCTATGGAAGATAGTATGAAAACAAGCATGAAAACAAGTTTACCTGTAGCCTACTATGCACATTTACGTGCAGTCTTAAGGTCGTGTCAGACAGGACAATGTTTTCAGGCAACTTGAAAGCTCCCAACTGCACTGTATGCACAAGGAACACTTAGGCAGCACAAGAGACATTATTTTAGCTGTAACTCACTATCCCTATGAAAATAATAAAAACATTTAAATGAGAAAATGTTTTCTTATTTGAGATTGCCAGGAACTGGTTTCATGTAAATTACCTCGTGTGACATGGCCTTTAAGGTTTTAAACATTGTGAGGTGATGCTCTCTAGGTCAGTAGTTCCCTGTTTGACATTCAGTAACTACAAATCTAAACATTGTGAAATGATGCTCTCTAGGTTATTAGTTCCCTGTTTGATATTCAGTAACTACAAATCTAAACATTGTGAAATGATGCTCTCTAGGTTATTAGTTTCCTGTTTGACATTCAGTAACTACAAATATAAACATAGTAAGGTGACGCTCTGTAGGTTATTAGTTCCCTGTTTGACATTTAGTAACTATACATAAAAAATTATAGTATTCGTCTCTTTTGGCATGAGTCTCACCTTGGTCTCAATCAAGAAATGGACATAGCACTGGTATCTGCCAATTTGTAGGCTTATGGCACTTACACATT
Source organism: Leptasterias polaris (assembly GCA_037783415.1). NCBI lineage: Eukaryota > Metazoa > Echinodermata > Asteroidea > Forcipulatida > Asteriidae > Leptasterias > Leptasterias polaris. The sequence continues at coordinate 1,933,254 of JAZGTN010000164.1, forward strand.
ATATAAACCTGGTCACCGACCACTTCCAGTGACCAGGTTTCAATGAGTGCCATTGAGCCTTAAATCGGTAAGTATGCTAAATTAATCACAAGAACCACCTCTGCCCTCATCAGGTACCCCTTCGTGACGTTAAGCAATTATAGTTTTAAGTGCTCAAGGATACAAGTGTCTTGACTGGGAATTGAACCCATGCCCTGATGATTTCACCCCCAAGAACTTGAGTGTGCTGCACAAGACCACTCAGTCATGACAGGTCACTTTTTCATTTTTTCTACTCATCTATTTGGAAAACCTTACTGGTTAAGTCTAACTATTATGGCGTTCTATATACTTATTTTTACTAAGCACTAAACAAAAAAGACTCAAATTTATTTACTCAAGTTTGATTGGGGATCTAGAAAGGTTTATTTTATTCGTAATTTGTTTAATTTGTATTTCCTTTGTCTACTCATGGTGAGCCAAATTCGTAAAAAGACTGGGCCCTGCAATATATGTGAATAATAGACAATAATAATAGAAAAATTGGCGAGGTTTGGGAAAGAGCCACAAGGAGATTTAAGAGCTCTTACAAGATATTCGCATGCTGCTACCATGATTGTGTCTCTTTCAAAAGTCTTAAAACCTACTAAACATTTAGCCTGATGGGGGCATAGGGGATTGGGCAGGCTTATTCATTCTCAGTGGTGCTTACCTACTATAAGGCTTGCATCACCGGAACTGACTCCAAACTGACTCTCAAGAAATTTGGGTAAAAAGGCCTCCGAGCCAGACAGGAAGATGAAGTCTGCCGTCAAGGCAACGTTTAGCAGCATATACGTAGGGTTCCTGAGTAAAAGTTTGGTGGCTGTGGGCATGTCGCGCCACGTCAGGCCAAAGTCTGCCTTGCTGACGATTTCAGCGCCGGACTTAGCGTGTGCTTGGGACACGCGCTCGGCCCGTAGTTTTTTAGTTTCTGTGAATAGTTTACAAAATGAGAAATCATGATAAACCTAACAATTACATTAAGCTGTTTATGTTTCCCAGAACATTCATTTAGACCTTCTAACAAAAACAATTACATTAAGCTGTTTGTGAGTGTTTCCAAGAACAAAATTAGGTTTGGGTATACAAATTGTAAACCTATTTCACATAAATCATATAAATATGGATGTGCTTGCCAAGTTTGCCCTATTCTTTTTTTCTACACAACCTGAATATTTGTTTTTCTCTGGCTTTTGTTAGCTAGTTTCTGTTCCTCTTTTCTCCATGGACTGATGCCAGGCCTCCCTGGACCAAATCCATGTTTCATAATGACTGGGACAGGTGAAACAAAAAAAATCAATAACAAAAGACTTTATCAACTCATGAACTTCCCCCATTATTCAGAGCTGGAAGACTTACCTGGGAGTTCTACAGGGAAGCAACTCATTGGTACAGCTATAATAAGAGCAAGTATAGAGCAGAGAAGAAAACCTAGCCACCATGCTCCAACCCACTCTCTGTTTGAAGAATCAATGGCCAGACTGCAGATGGATAAAATAAACAATTAGTGTAACTTTTTGATTCCAGAATGAATACTACAGAATGAAAATAACCCTACTCAACAAAAAACCCCACTTTAATTCAATTACTCATCAACCACAGAATGAATCACAGAGTAAGAGGCCTTTTTGTTTTCATGCATTCTGCAGTGATGGATGATGTAGTTCTCATAGCGTTAATTATTAAGTATGGACCATAGGGGCCTACTTAATAATTGCAGATTGAAAATAAAAATTGGCTTACAACCAAAGAGCACTACTTTAGATAAAAGAACTACAATACTGACTTCAGATGAAAAAGTAACCGATACTTAAGTAGCACTGTATGGACAAACAAGATACTCATAGCTGCAGTATTGTGAGTATCGGGATGATAGAGTGATTGACAGATCTCTAAAAACACAACACAAAAGTTGACAGCTTTGCTTGTACCACCTTAATTTTGTTGCCCTTTAAAATAATTCATAGCATTCCATTAATTTATGGAAACAAGATTATGCACAGTTTACCTTAGTTATGGTTGACTAATCTTTTCCATTTAGAACAATGTAATTAAACCGAGGTACTTATTTTCAGCAACAAAATAATTATTCCCGGTTGTTTGTGCACGTAACGAGACCGTTCCTTTTTAACACTAACAGTCTAAAGTCTGCTTGTTTGATGTAAAACACTTGTTAGTTTCGTTAATGCATGACCACTGTTCGAAGAATATGCTAAGGTCTTGAACCAATGACTCATTCAACCTGACACTGACATTAATGGAAGCTTCATGGGACAGAAGATTGTTAAATTTAAACACACTGCCATCTTTGATTATCAAAATAGGGGCCTATATAAATTAATAAGATAAAACAAAAGGAGAGAAATGGAGAATCAAATATTTACTGTGTTGTTCATAGACGGTTTGACCATTTGAAGTGTTAGATTTACCATTTGGTCACGAACAGATAATTTATTTGATCATTCAACAGAAATGAAAAAAATCTTGTGACTGATGAATTTACATGAAGTGAATATTTGTGTCAATATTGTGATGGACGGTGAGGTTTATTTCACCAACCACCTTCACAAAATATATGGACAGTTACCAAAATAATGTGGACTCCGAATTTGTCTCATGCAATTTATTTTGTTTCACTGGTATGTCCTCATTTTTATTTGAACATAAGCCAATGGTAAAACATAACTTTAGGATGATGAGTTTCAGATATTGAAAATATAGGGCGCCCAGATTTGGTGTAAAATGGAAAAGTTTATAATTGATAGGTAGTGAAATTATTTGGTTAATTCTTACCTTGTCTGATTTACTTCGGTGAAGTCTGTGAATAATTTATCAAGTATGAGACCTGCTAGTGTAAATCCTATGGCTGGACCCAAAGCACAGCAAAATGCATAGATACCTTTTCAGCAGAAAAAGAAGAATACGTTAGTCGTTAGTTATAAATGTTTGAATAACTCAAGATTTGAAGTAAATTTTTATTTTGTGAAGTACGTTTGTTTTTAGGTTTTAAATTTTTGGTATTTTTCCACCATGCAACGCCGAAGTTCAATGTAAAACAAACACATGTTGTTCTGGATATTCAAAATCCACTAGTGAATTTTCGGTCGCAAAGTGTCCCAAATTGGAACGCTTTGGCCGGGTAGTAATTCATTTTCAGGTTCAACTTCATCTGTAGTTTTCAAACGAACAAACTTAGGTGCGAAAAACCCCCAGAAAAATTGTGTTTTGACGATTAGATTTGTTATTTGTTTTTGTATTCATGTTCATACGTGCTTGCAATTTCGGGGTCTTCAATTGCTTTGTTTTTACCTTCGACTCAGAAAGTGTTTCCTAGAAGTTTTTCTCTGTTAAGAGTGGCACTGGTATGAACTTTATAATCATTGAACTTAGAAAGAAATCATTTGTTTCAATGATAAATTAGCCTACAATCCTATAAACTTAAAACCCCAAAATAACAACATCATTAACAATGGATGACGACGACAACGACAGCAATGACATCGTAACAACATTACAACAATTTGTTTTCCTTCAAATAGGAACAATTAACAGCAAGAATACTATTTCTTACCTATATAAAGTCCCACTGACTCCATTTTAACGCTTTCGTCAATGAAGGCTGGTCCAAGCGAGTAAACCGGCGCTGAGGCTATCCCAAAGAAAAGATTCGCCAAAATAAAAACGTACCAGTACCTCGATAAACTCGTGATGCTGGTCTCGTTGTCCGGGAGACATTCTACGGGAACTTCAGCCGGGTTCTCATCAGTTTTGAGTGAGCAAACATCGCTCTTGTTGCTGACTGTGAACTGATACAGATCAGTTGTGAAGTGTGGTAAGGCAAAGACGAAAGACCCTGCCCCAAGACTGATTAAACCAACGGCAAGCCATCGCGGTCGATTACCTCGTGCTCCGCAGTAACCCACGACGACCAGTAAGATGGCGGCAATGAGATCATAAAACGATGGTAGTAGCCCTAGATGAGAGCTTGACAGTTCGAAACGTCTTTCCAAGCTACTAACGGAAGAATTTATGAGTCCATTTACGGCCATGCCTTGGATGATTGCAAAGAAACATATGCTGAATAGCAGCCATGGCGCAGTGTTGAATCTCTGTAGACATGTTGGTTGCCATGAACCCCAACCACACCGAAGATTGCTATCGGGGTGCGATAGCTTTGCTCCACCACCATGGTCAGGTTCGCAGCGTTCGAGTTCAGACCCCTGGCACGCAGTACGAACGGGATCTTCAGCTGACTCCTCCGCCATTGTAGGCGAGTTCGCGTTTATCTCAAATTCTTGCTTCGCCGCCATTACCTGCTCCTGCTTGAAACACAAAATTAGTGGAGTGACAGAATATATGCTGAGACTATCAAGTTCGGGTTGAAGAAACTTTGGAGAGAGCACAAGGAAGTGACTCACAACTAATATTATGTCTCAGAATTCATGTCTAGATGTTAAGTTCCTGAAACCAAGACTGACATGGCACTCTTAATAAGCTAGAGGCCTTCTCGATTTCAGCCCGTCGTTTGAACTTTCTCGTCAATTAATATTGGGGTCGTCAAGGAAGTGTCAAGCGGCATAATTGGTAAAGTGCTCTAGATTCATGACCGTTTATCATTTTGGCATAGCAACCTTGATCTCGTTGAACCAGTGTTGTGAAAGAAAAACAGATGTTGCTTTCATGTTAGTTGAGGAAATAAACCAACTTCCTGAATTGTCTATTTCTGTTAATTCCCTTAGATCAGATCGCATTATAATATTTCTGTCAGCAATAATATTTATACTGTCAGGAGACACCCATTGCTGGTAGATTTTATGGGTGTTTTTTTAAGAGGGTGTGATTCTTTTCAACCAGCAATGCCATAGTTCCAAAGTGATCTTTGACCACAAATAAGTCTGATTTGAAAACTGACATGACCATGCTGATCCGTATTAATGTTGCCAAATCGGATATCTCCTCTATACATTAACAGATGGTTTAGGATCAGACAAGAAAAGGTTGGGGTAAACAAGCTATCATTTCTGTGGCACAAGGATTAATATTTGTACTTGCCTAACAAATACAACAAATCCATTCGCAGTCTGATGGCATTTGTACACTATTGTAAGCTTTCTTAGATTCAGCTGATCAAAATGTGTATACTATTGAACTGCATAAGTTTGTAATTTTCAGATAGTAACAAGTGCCAATAGAGTGACGAGCCTGTACCAGCACAACATGGTGATTAATAACAAGAAAAATGTGTATCCACTTATCCCACACACCCCAACATGAATTATGTTGGGGTGTTTTGAACAAGTGGCGCAAATTACTCTTTCAATCAATAGACCCTTGCATATGACATCACACGCTAAAAAGCGCCCTCACTGAGGCCAAAAAGCGCCCTCACTGAGGTCAAAGGAGGCAGATGATTGGACGATAGGTGTTTTTTGTGCGTAAAATAGTGTGCGTGACCTCAGGGTCCATTTAGCGTTCCGCGTTATGCAAGGGGTCTATAATGGTTATAGGCCTACTAGTTCGTTTACCTAATGGTGCATGGCACTACTGAAAACTAAAGACGACATTGGCCCACTTTGCGGATGCATATAGTTCATGCCAATAATAGTTTCCATCATAGCACGAAAACAATTATTTTGAAATCTAAATGGCAACTGTCACCACCTGGTGGGACAATTGGGGTGAAATTTGGGCTGTGAAAACTGAAGTAGGAGCCGAAGCACGTGCCATTATGACCCCAAATAATTGCATTCAAACAGTAAAAGAAAAGCAGCTGACATGCACACTGAGGCCTATACTGATGGAAGTGCTCTGAGTGTCCGATCATCACTTTTTGTTTTACACGACGTAAAACACTAATCTTAGTTGGGTAAACAAGATTCTTTTTTGGGGTAAAATTTGTTGAAAAGTGACGGTCGGATTGGGCATATCAATCAATAATTGTCAATCAAAATAGCCATCACTTTTTTGGCTTGTGCAGAAAAAAAATCACATGCACTCACTTTTCCCTACTGTACTTTTCAATACTTGCGGGGACACCGTGTGCGGGGACACCGTGTCCCCGCAAGTATTGAAAAGTACAGAGGGGAAAAAATGCTGTATCAAACTGCCCTTGTATCTCCCTAAATATAGGTCATATTATATCCTTAACTGCCACAGGCTAACAGAGTTTTTATCAGAGAGAAACAGGCACTTTGAATAATACAATGTGTCGAAATCATGCCATTTCCGGATCTACGGTGTTCTTCGCTAAACGCCATTTTAGTTCCTTTTCCCTTTGGGCATGAGTGCACGAGAGTTTCAGCCGCGCCGATGAAATTGTCCGCTAGAACTTTCTTTTAACATTACATCTAGGCGTTTTAGCAACCGATTTCTCCGAGGAGGAATATTAACATTTCCTTTAAAACTATTAACAGCTCTTTAAAAATGGCAGTCAGATACGGACAATTTTGCGCATCGAGTACCGCTTTTGAAATCAATAGAAGTTGAGACATAATGTTGATTTCAATTTGATTGAAGCATTGAACTAAATACATTATAGAATCATCATCTCTTTGTGGGTAAACTGTGGTGTTATCGTGCTTAGGCCGAAGGGGAATTCATCTGTATCTAGTGTCACACTTTGGGTATCCTATTCTAATGGTAGTTACCGAAGCCCTGGGGGCGATGGGACATCATCCGATATCGATCACTAACAAAGTTTGAGACCAACCTTTTGATGATCACACTGTGATACACATCCATCCGTGATTTCTCCAGGTCGTTTGGTTTGTTGTGTTCACTAAAGCTGGACGACCGGCCTACATCCTGATCATAAACCCAACAAGTCCAGAAGGTTCCAATCCACCCATGATCTACAGACTGTACTGGTTACCATACACGTATCCACGGCTGTTCAGATCTGCATTATGTGGCAGAATAATGGGGAAAATTACGTGACAACCGGACTGCTCATGCGGAAACTACAATACAGAACCTTTCGATCTAACTGCCGTTAACTGCCAGATCTGAACAATACAAAACAAAACCATAGGGAGAAGTACATTGGATGCTGCGGGGATTTGCGTTTACTACACTGCCTGTGCGAGCGCACACCTTAACAGCTGGTGCACAAGAGCTCGTCCTCTATATTGATATGTAAATTTCAATGACAACCATGAAAAGGAATTTTATTTGTTACAGGAAAAATATACGTTTGAGTGGATGTACCTTTGGCTGTATGTATTGTATATGATAGCTAAAACTGCAGCCGTCACAGGCTATAGAACGAGTTACCCCGATTGGTGAAACAATGGTATATTTCCATAATAGCCTATAGTATACCATTAGCCTATATTAGTTTGCAACATATAGCCTTTGGCGAAGTTTAAAAAGTTATATTATAGATTAAAACTCATTCATAATGCCCAAAAGCGTTTTGTTTTGTTGACACTGTTTAAACATTTCGGACTTTTAGAATGCAACAGTTTAAAGCATACATTTTTAGGGATATCGCTTGATGAGATTTTGAATTAGCCATCTTGTGGTCGTTTTTTATATCTGTTTACGTTTTCATTGATTGGCAAAAGAGTTGTTGAAACATGGGTCAATTTAGCATCCAATGTCAGCCAAAGTTGGCATTTCAACTCTTTAGCTCCCTGACCTATTGACCTTTTTTCCCCCGAAAGTTTGTGTGAAAGAAAATATTGTTTATCATGACCTCGTTATAGGGTTGGTGAAGGTTTCAGAATCCATTGAAGTCTGACAAACTGGGGGACATTATAATCTTTTTTGAGGTAAATTTGAATGATGATACAACAGTGCCAGTCAGCCATTCAGCAGAATAGTACTATATATATACATCACATGGGTCAATGGAATTATTGTATATGAACCTTTCCAATTCAGTAATCACAGGGCTGTAGCGAGGAAATTGATTCTTGTTTTTAACAACCAAAAAAGCTAAAGAAACTGGCAGTGCTTTTATAAACTACCCTGAGGCGATTGAGAACGAAACCTGCAATTCTACTTGAAGTCTATGGATGTCCATACTTGTAGGATTAGTCAATGTAGAATACTAAAGATTATAGATTTCGATCAGTATCCAACCAGAGAGGAAGGAAATACTAGAACCGTAGAAGGCGAAATTGGACAAGCGCCAACATTTTATGAACATTTTCAATGTTGAAACAAACAACACGGAAAAGTATATGCCCTACTCAGGGAAATGAACCCTGAGCAAAACATTAATATTGTGTGCTCATCCGTGTCATTTGATTGATGGAGAACGCATCACGTGTCATCCTTAACTTTGCCATAATCCTGGGCTAAATTCCATAAAGCTGTGTAAGCAGGGGGAAAATGCTCAGCAAATAAACAAATAGTGGGGCACTGATGGAATATTGGCTGGTTTCCTAATTCTTCTAAGCATGATTTTTCTGTGCTTGGCAAGTTTGTGTGCTTAAAATATGAAATTGTGACGTATTTCCATGTAGGCCACACACCCACTTCACACAAACTGGTTCCACTGATTACAAGAAGACCATAGGAGTTGCATTTTGCTAGTTTTTCTTTGATGATTTATACATAGTTTAAAACGCACATGTGTAACATTGGTAATTGTCAAAGACCAGTAGGCCTATCCACACTTGATGTGACCCAACATATGAAATAACAAACTTGTGACATTTTAAGCTCAATCGGTCATCGGAGTCGAAAAAAGTGGAAAAAACCTTACATGTTTTCACTGTTTTCAAAACTAATTGTTTTATTTATTTTCTCAAAAACTATAGCATCGTTACGCACACCCTTTAACAATGGACTTGGATTTTACACAAAACGTTTTTCAAAAGGTCTTCATTGGATTAAAAGTTTCCGTTTTAAGAAATGCTTTTTGAACAATAAAATGTGTGGTTTGGGAATTTTTGGGGTAAAATTAACAAAAACGGAGGCCAGCTTTGGAGCAGGAAATAGCGAAAACTTGTTGGCGTGCAGTAGATGCGCCCGCATGTGTGACACAATGACTTATACAACCGGATATTGCTTTATTAGTACAATATGGAGTGCACGCTTGGCTCGCTCTCCGCAGTTTTGTCAAAACGAGGCAAGGTCGTGTCACTGGACAAGGTTGGTGTCTACATGGAGTCATCCTTATAAGTTTTTTTAAAAGAACTTTCTGAGTGTGTGGCGGATGCGTTTCCGTGTCAATTTTGTGTTTATTGTAAAAAAAATATATTATATTTTATATAACAAATATTGGATGCATTTCACATCGTGCATTGTCAAAGAATAAATCACGAGGTGAAATCTGGACTATTTCATTTCATGAGGCGAAATGCATCCATTATTCAGAGGGTTACGTTATTAATTTGCGTATCCACATTTCCTTGTAGTTTCCATTCCCGTTTCAATTTCACTATCACAACACACAAAATATCGCTTAGGCCTACCTCAGCGTACGCGTATATTGCAGACTTTATTTTTACATGTTATATTATTGCACCATCGAAATGGAGCCGCAATCACCATGTCAGGGGGAAATGAAACTCAGCTTGACCTAAATTAGGTAATTTATATAAAGGCAACCTCGCAAAACGTAAAACTGACAGCTAAATGGTGTTTTCGGAATGCGGTCGAAACTGTGAACTTCCAAACATCCCATAATCATAGATCTCTAAAATCATAAAAATATGTCAATGTGCTAAATTTTGTCACATACCCTTTACCTTTACCCTTTCCTCAGTTTGAAATGCTGTACATATAGCCTACAGTTCTTTAAAAGATAATCATATAAAAATTGTCTTTAAAATAAATTGTATTTAAAACAGCACAAACAACTATTCAACACCTACTTAAATCACCATGTCACCGTTTTCGTTTAAGTCCATCTTAATTTGACTGTTTTATTATTATTTTTAATACAGTACCTGATTACGAGTCTGAAAACTATTTTTAATTTATACTTATTATTTAATTTATAAAAATATTGCTATATTAATGAGTCTTGAAGACTTGCAGGTGCACGAAACTACAGCATTTGGTATCAATAGGAATGGAGAACGTGGGCGAGGACTTATTCTGGCACTGTGACACATTCACGCGTTGGTCTGCCTCGTGCCGCCCGGACTGTGTCTGAGATTCCCGTGCCTCCCTCTGTCGTCGATACCCTCGTGGTCTAGCCGGACATAATTCGTTTGACAAACTCTGCAACAAAATAGATTATTCAATCATAAAATGAGATTACTCTTGCTGAAGTAATTGAAGCAGAACATTATATAATTATTTTAATTGCAAAATCTGCAAAAATAAGTCCGTAAGTATAGCTGGGTCTTTAATTTTTTAGATAGAAATATTGTATATAGGGCATTGTCCGCAGGACAAATATTTTATTATATTCATCTCATTTCATGTGGTTTTGGGAGTAATTTGAAAACCATATAACAAAATTATATAAGACATAGATATCAGCATGTGAAAGTGTATACAGTTTTGAATTGTACTACAAAGGGTAAATATTTATATAGGTCTACGCGAAACTGAGAATTTGTCATGACTGTGGAGAAATTAAATTTTAAAACATGTCAATCCAATATACAATGTACATAACAAATAAGGCATCAACCTGAAGTATTTGCAGTCATGTTTTATGTAGAATGTAGGCCTCAGGTCATGGTATTAACAACGATCTTTAATCATGACAGAGTTGTAGTCGTAGTAGTTTATTGTTGGTTAATTTGTAGTATACAGACTTCAAAAACTGCGGCACAGAACAAAATTTACGACTTGTTGCACATAATTATAAGCCGATGCAAATGAGCATATTATGTAATGTAAATCCATTTCTTAATTGGAATTTATTTCGTGCAACCTCGGCCGCAAGGTAATTAAATATGCTCAAAACTGAGGTGCATTTATTTTTTGGGTGCGCAGTTTCAGAATTGAATTATTGCATTATAGGCCTCATTATAATCACTATCGGATGATTTAAACGCAAGTATGACGAAAAGCACATTAGATCCTAGAACACGACAGGCCTACCCGGGTAATTCACCATTCCTTTTGAATCTGTAAAAGACTTCAGTAATTTGTCAACTTCTTCCTCTGTCATTTGTTCTCCTGCAACGAAAACAGTAGTCAAAGATTTAAGTTTTAACTGATACTATCGAAAATTTATTTTAGAATTCTTACAGATAACATTATCTCTAAGAAATCAATCCGACCGTAGATTTGACACAATCGAGAACCATTAATATCTTAAAGGGAGGGTATACGTTTGGTAATCACTCCTAAAATTAACGACAATAAAAACTCTTTGGTTAGAAGTACGTACAGCAGCTTTCGACATTGAAAAAAGCCTTTGAGAAACATTTCAAAAATGGGGTTATGTAAAGATATCAGTTTTTGTTCACCAAAATTTGAATCTGAGAAGTGTTACTGTCAGAAACCTTTCTCAGATTGTGTATTCCCATTTAGGGATTATATTCTTCCTGCGTGGGCAAACCGCTCCGGATTTTCGGCGATCTCTCAAAACGCGAGCACCTTTTGAAATGAACTTTTCACAGATAAGTTTTATTGATCTACATTTATATAGGATTAAAACAATCGAACGGTTCCAAAAAACCAAAGGTATACTTTGCCTTTAACATTAACAAAGATAACATTTTAAACCACAATCATAATTTACGAAAGGCATATGAAAAGTATGAATGAAAACAGACTTCCAACTAAGACGCAAACTAATATTTTATAGAGTATCCTATCTACAATATTGATGAATATTGATTGAATTGATCATGTAAATTAATTGACTAAATCAACCAATCATAAAATCATTGTCTTTTAATCATCAAGAAGACGGTGATATTAATCAGAACGGTTCCATACCTAAACTAGTGAGCACATGGCGTAGTTCCGAGGCGGGAACCAGATTATTCCGATCCCGGTCTAACATCTGTAGGCCTTCGGTGAACTCTTTTGCTGTTCCTTTGGACTGTGCAGTTGATAACAGTGAAGCGTGCAGGGGCAGGAACTCGTCAAATGACAGGCGTTTTCCTGCAGCAGAGAATACATTTTGAGGTCAAATGAAAAGATGGCCCACTCCATGAAAGTTTGTTGAACTGTGGCTAAGTAGGCATAGATGAAATGATCTCCCGTGGTGAACACTTCCGACAACAATCACATTAGTGTAATTTGGGTCAGGTTTTTATGCAACATTGCAAAAAGTATTCTTTTGAAACCACGCTGGTATAGTCAATCTGCAAATGTACCTTTTAAGCAAAGTGGCTTTATAAACCTGACCCGTGCAGTCTGAAGACCGAGCCTAAGCAGTGTTTAAGAAACGCAGACCGATACCCACCACAATCTTTAAAAACCTAATTTCCCCGTTCGTTTACAGTTGCACAAGTTTAATGTCTGAAAATCTACCCGTAATTTGCTCCTTGTTACCAAAGCTACAAGGGAGACCACTCCCTTTATATCCTTGAAAAGGCATGGTATTCGATCTGGTACCTGTCCTATCAATGGTGTCGAGACATGGACTACCAACAAAAGTCTTGAGAGAAAAAAAAACTAAGGGTGACAGAGAGGAGGGCTATGGAACGAATAACGATAGGCGTAACAAAGAAGGACAAGATGACAAATATTAATGAGGGCATGAAAAAGAAACCATGGAGTGCAAGATATTATTAAGACCATTAAATCAAAGAAGTGGAGAGGGGCAAATCACCCAGCAAGGAGGTTGTGAGGTGAGTAAGCAAAACAACCTGTTGGACTCCAAGAAACCGAACAAGAAAAAGAGGGACACAAAACAGAAGATGGAGAGATTAACTAAGAACATAATGAGCATTGCTTGGCAACATAACAGCTCATGATAGAGTGAAGGGGGAGAATTGGTGAAGATGAATTTCCTCTTGAAGTGAGTGAAATAGGCTAGAAAAAGACCCAAGTATAGTACGATAGATGAAGTGTGGAGGCCACTTTATTACATTAATAAACCTCTTGGTCTTAGAGCCTACTTTTATGCCCAAGAGGGAGTGGAGAATATAAGGGACTTGTTCAATGTCAATCCCCGGTAATGAAGCTAAGTGAACTGAGACTATTCTTGGAAACTGTATATGCTCAAGGTGAAAATAATTATGTATTTATTTTAAATTTATGATTTGTTTTAGTCATCAAAATACCCCTTTCTGTTCCCTATTAGTATTAACGAACTTGCCATTTGCAAAGTATGGTACTAAATCTTGATAATTACACGACTAGACCCAAGGGAGGATTCTTGCCCTCGTTCCTTATTCACGAATTGATGACTCGGGATGTTTCTCACCAGCGAATCCTTTGGAGATTGCATGCACTTCCGCTGCCGAGGGATTGAGCCCGGTGGCCCGTAGGGCATCTCCTAACTCATCCGGACCGATTTTTCCATCACCTCGCTTGTCGTATAACGCAAATTTTGTTTTAAAATCTATTTGAAAGGGATAATTGACAGAGTACAGTTAAGTCATAGTTTTCTAAAAGACCGTACATATGCCATTATTATTTTTAAAGTGTAAGTAGTATTTGAGACAAACATGCAAAAACTAGTATGCTACCTTTATCACAATGAAGTTTTTTCCTTGTCTCCAAAGTGTATAACAAACGGTAGGTATTAGTAGTCATAGCCTTTATTGCAAATGCAGGCAGGGGACAATTTAGGACAAGGCAAAGCTTAGATGGCGTCTGTAACTATTTTTACAAAATAAAACAAAAAGGCATTGAACTAAGGAATATACCGTGTGACATCACATGAAGAGCCACAGAGCCATGATACTCTGCAGTCACGATTTGTGCACAGTCCAATGGAAGAAATCATCAAATCTTACATTTCATGGACATGCATGCATGGGCCGATTTTCACCAGCTTTGATGTGAATAAAGGGGGCACATCAAAAAACGTGTATACAGCTGTTATGTTAAAGTATAAAATTATGTGAAAATTATAACACAACGTGTAAATTCTCTTTCTGACCAGAGTAATATCTTGCCTCCCAGAAAATGCCTTGGGATGTGCAAGGTCATCTTTGAAAAAAGGGTATCTTTGTCTATAGAGTAAAACTGAGCCTAATCACAGATTAAACTCTAAAAGTAGATTGAGACGCCACTCCATCAGTGATGGCACGACTTCTAATCCAATCCTTTTGCATGTCGATGATTATGGCTGGTCGGTCCGTGCGTTGTGTGCATTTTTACATCCACACGGATGAGATCTCTATATCCACTGGTCGTGTTTGCAATTTTGATAAGATCAAACGTTTTGTGTTACTCTTCTTCGATCACGGGCACACTGTAGGGCATCATGCGATCACTCAGTTACACTATTGCTGTGGATCCTAAGTAACCAATCGATTGCCTCTTGATTTATCACTCATTTTGTATTGTTAATGGGGAAGGGGCAGGATGCTGTAGATGGACCAAAACTCATAAAAGTGATAGGGTAAGACTTATTTTGCGTACAACAGAGCAGACGTTATAATTATTACCATCAAAATTGCAACGAAGTCTATAATATACCGTTGGGGATGACGTCACGCTAATTTCTTGCAAAGAAATTTGCTAATATTATAATAACTATTTTGGTTACCAAACACTGATGTGTAACTAAGCACTGTATACTTAGTACTTTCTCGAGTCCTGCTAGGGAAATTCCACAGGCAAATCAGGCTACTCAGAGCTGATGTTTGAACACCGAGCGTGCCTGGTGAAAAGAGGCAGAACGCGGGAAAGCACTTATCACATCGGGTGTTCTTTATCCCCCTGCAATAGATCGATCCATTAAGCCCCGCCTCCTTACGAGTCGACCAATCACAGCCGCGAAACCCGATCACCATTAGTGCAAAGATCACCAAACGGCTCAAATGGTGATCAGATTTCGCGGTTGTGATTGGTCAATGAGAAATGGGCGTGGCTTAATGGATCGGTGTATTGGTAGGCCTATACACTTCATTAAATTTGCTAATGCTAAGCAACATTTGTTGCTGAATACTTTAATGAAATTAGACCAATCCATTTTGGGGTGCGGACCTCTTGATTGTCCACATTCAACTCAATGTAATAACGTACCGAGGCATGGTCTTCTTTTGATGATGGCAAGAATACCCATGTCACTAGTATGCTAGGTGCTTGGTGCATAGACGAAATGGAGAATGACTTGTATGTATAAGAGTTTATCTATACACACCCAGCTCAGAATGGGGTAGACCTAGGTTCAAGTTTTCTAAACCCCAGCTTGGGCTCCGGCTCCGACCCCGGGCTCCGTTTGATCAAACACCGTGCAAAAATGTATAGGCACTGCTCCAAACACTGATGACGGGGACCAAGCCGAAGCCGGAGCACAATCCAATGTTTGGCAGGCCCCTACTTCTCTATAATTATACAGTTGGCACTATTTTATTTAAGGCTTAATAGGCCTATATATATTGGACCAGAAGGTGTGGCCGCTAATGACCATGGTGTGTAACACAGTTTATAAAGGTCTTGACAGTGCAAACGGCATATAAGAATGACAATGACTAATACTAATAGCAAGGCGCATTATAATCATTGGTTGAAACATGGAGGAAGGAAAATTCCTCCATGGTTGAAATGGTGAAAGTGGAAAACAAACTTACCATTTAATTGTGCTTTCGAGTATGACTGAAAGAAAAGGGAAGAAACAGTATATAAATTCACCGTGAACCCTGTTTATAACATCCAAATGAATACTATTATACAATAATAACACAGATGCAACTCACCATTTTGTGTTGTTGGTGAGCACTACACACTATTACTAGTCGGAGGCTATCTTTATACGCATACCTTCCACAATGATGAAACATGTGCTCGAACAATAGATTCGATCATGCGTGACTATTCACTACACACCCTTTGGAAACAGTCTGCCCACTACAAAGTAACTATATTGGATGTACCATAGGGGGTCCTTTCTCTATGGATGAACCATGAGGTATGTTTGACCTCCATGATCAAAAACACTTTGCCTAAATTATAGCATTTTATACATTATGAGTAAACTCGTGTAATATGATTACGTTTGTTTTTTTACCGGTACTCACCCCTCAATCTTCATAAACACGATTTGATCCCCAGAGGCTGATGACGTCCACCAGCGAAGAAGAGGATTTGGGGGCTTGGTGTTTGGTGTTTTGTTGATGTTGATGTTATCATTTTAACAGATGAACTTATTACATCAGGTTTGAAGAACAATAACAAGTTTTGCCATTTGATTGTCAAACATCATCATCATCATCACCATCATCTTGTTGCCAAGAGTATTTTCGAAGTAACATTTACTAGGGCGGGGCCCAAGGAGAGCACAGTATTTCTTGGGGCACCTTTGGCAAATTAAAACTGTGGTTTCAGTTTGCATTTTTCTCAAATAAGCCCCCTTTCAGCCGCTTTTACTTCCAGTACCTTTCTATTTGTACATGGCCTAAGACATGACGTAGACGTAAAAACAGTTTCTGCAATTTTCTTAAACATTGAAATTACCTCACAAAGTTTATAGCATGTTTACTTTTAACTGTAACTTTTCATTGTTAGTTATTTTCAAACGATTTTTACCATAACAGTCCAATAATTGCTATCTAAACAACTCGAAATTAAAGTTTGTAGGCAAAATTGGCGTATACCGTTTTACCCTAAATTACGTCAAAAGCACAACGTGCTTCCAGATTTTACAAATAAATGTCATTTTGCATATGGCTTACAATTTAAATATAAATCAATTCCAGTTAGGGCCTATTATTTGTGAGCTGTAAAATGCATATCTTCAATGTACTTTTTTGGTTATATATGCCTAGGCCTAAACTCTGGCAAAACTTCTCGAGAAGAAGATTCATTTGAAGAACAATGGATAAACGATATATTCCATCCTCTTTTCGGCTGGGTTTGAGGAACAATGGATAACAAGTGAAAAGTTAAACAATTTAGTAAAAAATTAGCCTGAACTTCTCTTGTTGACACTCCGTCTGTTCATTGACATCAGTAATCATGTTAAAGCTGTACTTTACGAATGCGCTTTGGAAAATTAGCAGCTTAAACAAAACCCTGTCTAAATTAAACCTTTTTAATCAATTAATTGCCCGCCAAAAACTAGTGATTGTGAGTGACTACAATAATTGCCTGTCGTAAACAATCGCAAGAGGGCAGCAATTAATGTGCTGTAAGGGACCGGAGGGGATAGCAAACAAGAACCATTGTTGTGCATGTAGTTTACTGATTAGTTCATGAGAGGTTTTAATGTTATTAAGACAGACATTACTGGGAAAATCAAGACGGATTTATGCAGGATTGGTTTGGAGTGGTGGCAGGGGAGGACGCAATTTGCAGTTTAGGACATCACTTAGTAGTTGCGATAATCGTAACCCTCCATCATCCTCCCGACGGGCTTTAGCCCGGAGGGTTACGATACGAGACAATGAGCACGAGATTCGACCATTCGTGCCAAAACGTGCAATTTCGACCAATGTTGACAGACTAGTCACCAGATTTGCCCAATTTTTACCACTTTCAAAAATCATAAAACAAATTCTAAGAACACGGGCTTGATCTTCAATGTCTAAGGAATCCATTCATAACACTCAAAACATCATTGGGAGGATGATGGAGGGATGATGATGGAGGGTTACGATTATCGCAACTAATCACTTAGATGCAAGCTTGGAACTTCATTTTTATTATTATTAAATGGCAAGGACTCAAGGGTCATTTTCCAGTTTTAATTTTTATGCAAAAAAGGTAATTTTCATTGGAAAATCTTTAACAAGTCTGATTGTCTGCACGAATCTATGAAAAAACTTTTGAAGGGGCATCCAGGCCAAGACCAGGGTAAAAACAGCGGCCATGCCCATGTCCTCTGAGGATGATAAAACAGCATCTTTCTGTATTGACAATTTAGCATTTCGGGTATAAATTAGCATTTATGTTGATTAAAACCAATCTATGAATGATTATGAATATAGGGAGATGACCTTACCTCATCAACCCCAGTCAATGTATTTTACCTTATTTATTTTGTGTTTTTCCAGGATTTTTGTTGTTCCATAATATGGCTGTGAAAGGTAAAGATGGCCGCTTCTACTACAATCTGAAAGAGTTCTCATTTGATGCCTTTGACAAATCAGGTACAACATATCCCGTTATATTTAGTGGCAATATAAAAGGTTTTATCGCGAATAGCAAAATACCAAGAGAGGGCGCTGTTTTGCAGAGCATGATGGATGTAGTAAAAGGGGGCAACCCGGGAACCCTGGCCCTCCGATAACAAGTGTCACAAAAATTAAAAGAACTTGGTGTTTTTTTTGTTTTTTTTCTAAGTTTGATTTGCTTTTGCTAACATAACTTGTTTTGTTTTGTTAAAGGTCGAATGAGCATATGGAAGCTTTCCAAGGTCTTTGAAGGGATGCGTGCTTTGTTTAATTTTCACATCCTACCAAAGGGTTTGCAGGGAACTTTACAATTTGTCCGAGCTCAACACTTCAAAATTTATCCAAAATTTTACACAAAGATAACGCAGAATCGCTCGGTGAAACTTGTATCCAGTCATAGCCACCTTGGAAGGACCTCATTTTCTGTTGATGAGGAGATAGTTGATGTGTTGACTGATGAAGTTCTGGCCCAGTCAAGGTATCATTGTGTTGTAGTTTCTTCGGAGACACGACGCCCAATACCCATTCCTTCTGAAATATCCAAATCCATTCGAGTGCTACACCCCTCAGATGGAGAGCGCCCTATTTCTGACCCAAAGTTTCCAGAAAAGCCGTCAAAATGTTTCTCTATAGCGAGGACTGTGATGTCAAGCGACACGGATTTCAACAAGCACTTGAATCAGGGAGAGTATGTCCGCTATGGTTTTGAGTGTGTCAGTATGGCATCAGTTAACGGCAAATTATCCGCCTTCCGAGACGACATGGCCTACTCCAATACAAAACAGATGTGGATACGGTACATCTCGGAGGCGGTGGTGAGGGAAGAGGTCGTGACCTCTTGTTGGGAGGATCATAAGAACCCCCGTCTTATCTGGGTGGAATTCACCAAGGGGTCAAAGGTCATTTGTCAATGCCATTTTGAGTTTTACGAAGAAAACATGAAAATTACTCAGGAACCCATTCCATTGCCCAAATTATAACAGTCTTCACAGACTAATTTCAAAAGTGGAGTTCTTTGCTCATTTCACCATTGCAGCCCCAAGTTCTTTTGACATGAACAACTGCTGGTGCCCACATTGTTTGACCACTCAAGCATGACACACTTATTTAAATTCTCACACAACAGGAAGCTTGTGTTCAAAGTTTTGTTTTACAAACTCTGTTATACCTTGAAGATTTCATTTTAGAGCATGATAAGTTATACAAATTGTCTTATATTATTGAATTTCCTTTCATTTAATTCAAAATCATTGTCCAAGTTCTCAGGTGCAATGTTTTAAAAAATTTTGTGGTAGTGGTGGTGCCATGTTTTTTGGCTTTTTTTTTTACAAGGGGGCACTTCTGGGATTGTCTTTTACTGATGCAACAACCCAAAACCAACTATCAATTTGACAGAAATAAAAAAAACGTACCTAATTACTAGCTCTGAGGACTATAGACTGTGCAAGTCTCGCGCGTATCCGAACGAGAAAACACGTCAAACGAAGAACATTTTTATTTCTGAAATTAAATCTTTGTTTTAAATTATATCTCAAGACAAAATCTGAACAACAAAAATAAATCATTACAATTTTATGAAAAGTTTTAGCTTTTGAAAAAAAAATCACAATAGTGTGTATATTATTATTGAAAATAAATTAAAACTCTGGGACAAGGATGCCTATTTGATGTTAACTTTTTAGAAACCCCTTACGCGGATTCGTGAAGGTCAAACGGGTCTTAAATGGACCCGTATTGCAGTTTAAAGAGGATGCTGACGCCTCAACAACCATAGACTGCAATGAAAAGGGTTTGCTTTGCAATTACAGCATCTGGCGATTATAATTGCGCATCCAAAACAAGCGTTTACGTAAGTTTTATGATCGGAGGCGAGCACAAAATTCTTAATTTTTTGCAATAACCGGAAGCTGAGGTTAAGTTTAATTCTTGGATTTTCTTCGTTATATTGTTGAATTGGTTTTACTTTCATATTTTGTTATCACTTAGTATTACATTCCCAACAACATGTATACTTTTCTAGGTCATAACCTACGTTAAACTAAAATAATTGACGAAACAAAATCTCGCCCACGTAAAACTCCATATGGTTGGGACCACTATGGTCCCGGAAGTTCGAATGCGCGCGAGACTTGCACAGTCTATTCCAAAAAGCTTCTTGAAATCTAGAGTCCCATGCAGGGGTTGCCAAAAGGTGGAAATGTCAATCATTCCCAATATCTCATAAAATGAGGTTTCTAGTATTATACCTTTTTCTCAGCAATGACTCTCATTTCTAGAAATCAGAACTTTTTACAATTAGTTACATTTTCAGTAGTTACTTTCAAATTCACATGTATTGGCCTAGCAACAATTCTTTGACCATTTTGTAAACTGATTTTGTAAACTGTCACCTGCACTGTCTCTTAACCAACCTTATGGCTCCAGTACGGAAGCATGAAAGGGACATTTAAAAACATAAAAGAAAGTTATAACTATGACTCGTAACTCACAATTATAATTTGGTACGAGTCCTCATACTTACGAGTTAGTAAGTTATAATTCGTCTGCTCAGAACTATAAGATCATTAGTGCAATTTGTAATGGTTTCATTAAATTGCTTTTGCATATTTTGGAGCTCCTGGTAAATGTAGTTTATTGATCAATAGTGGTCTTCAAAGTATTTGTTTGGCAAAAAGAAACGTTCTTTTTTGAAGTAAAACAACAACAAATGTATTTGTATTAATTTTTTCAAATTAATACGCATTTTTCATCTTTTGATTATTACGAATACCATTAATGACCTTATAATTCTAAGCAGACGAATTGTGACTTATCGCATAATTATGATTTAGCATAAGTCACAATTATGACATTTAAAGATATAATTATGACTTGTGCTAAGTCATATGAGATGTATGCCACAGTTACGACTTCAATTTTCTTTCTCTCTCAATTTCCCTTATCCGTATCCCCAAACCAACCGGTTAAGGTTGATATTTCCACTTGAATTTCTTTTGAAAGATTACACATTTTTTTAATTTTTAATTAACTTCAAAGTTAAAGAAAGGGGATGTCTTTTAAAAGGAATTGTTTTATTGTATAAATTTGCAGTAAATGTTTTATTGGAAACATGAAAATTTAACATTGTTAGAAATTGCTTTTTTAAATATTTATATATATTTATACATAATTTTGGGTTGAACAAAGAAAAATTGACTAGAGAGGGATTTGAACCAACGACCTCCGGTTTAACGTGCCAGCGCTCTACCAACTGAGCTATCTAGCCCTGTGTTGGCGGTTTTCCCTATATACATATATATAATTAAATTTGTATGTATTCAAATTATTGTATTGTAAATAAACTCAGAGAAAAGTTGTTCACCATGTTGGATATTCTTGAATTGGGTCTTGAAGTTGATAGCTGCCTGCTGACAAAAATGTTGTTGAAAATACTGTACAACTGAAGCTATAATATTTTTTCAATATTTTTGGAGGTGTGCCACATCATCGATTTCACACATTTTACAGATTTAAGATATTTCCCCAGTCTGGACCCGCTTAATGACTAATGAATGGAAGAAAGCATAATCTATGTTAGACCCAGCATGGAGGTAGGAAGAAACTGGGGCCCTGTACTCCTTTTTCGAAATGTTGACATCATCGGCCGATGATGTCAAAATTTCGAAAAAGGAGTACAGCACCCCAGTTACTGGGTCTAAATCTATGTAGACATTATGAATTTATAATTTAACTTTTGCTTTGAAGCAAATGTCAAAATGTAATCAGTCGTTATTCAATTATAATAATTAAACTAATTGAAAGAATTATGAAAAAGGTTCCTATTGAATATCCCTAAACAACAACACAGTATTTAAGCAATTGGGAAGTATTATAATTCTTTACATTGCATGAATTTTTTGATTGGCGGTTCGTGGGATGGGTGGAGCCGAATGATGATCTTGCACTATCATTGATCTCCATTATACATTCTTCAGTATAATGGAGATCAATGTGCACACCAGAGGCCGTACAGAGCCGTGGAGCCGTATATGTAATACTGCCCTCTGTTGACATTTTGAAAGAGATCCCAATCTTATCAAAATCATTAAATCATTCATTTTATGCGGGTCAGCAACACAAAAGTAACACAGCAAGAAACCCGATTTGTCGTCTGTTTAATTCATTCCCGGGTACAATGGGCGTTAAAGAGGTTCACATCGAGTATTGGTAAGTATTACACATAATAATTATGTGTGTAATGACCTCTATTTAACAAGTATCAGTAATTCAATTGTGAGGATGTTCCACACTGCCTGGTGGTAGTTGTGGTAGGTACGACCACTAATCCTTGTGCAGTTGCAATAAACATTTCATGTGGTTTATTAATATTATTAATAGGTAGAATTTCGTAAGTACGGAGCATGAGCAAGGTTCAGAGTTTTTTTTCATTATCAAATTTTTCAATGTTACATTTTGTAACTAGTACTTTTAGTAGTGTAGTGTACTATTTTAGTAATAAATAGTAGATTCATAAGAGGGTAGACTTGACCCAGTAACTGGGGCCGCTCAGTGTTACTGGGGCGCTGTAGTGTTTTTTGAGTAGCAACTGATATATTTTATGCAGCATTTTGTTATGCTTTGCAAGATAAATCGTTCACTGTCTGATGCATTGCATATAGTACCAAAAAGGAATGTCGGATAAACAGGTAACCTAGGGCCTACTACTTAGGTGGCAAATATTTTCTATTGTGTACTTTTTATATAGCCTGTTGCCATTATATTGGAATCCAGTGAAGCAAAAATTAGTTTCATTGTTTGTTATGAAAGAGAAAATGCAGAGTCATGTACATGTATATGAATTTGTGTACTCCAAGGATTTCAATTGCATTATGTTTGAAGGCTCCTCCCAAATTCGGTAAATATCCCAAAGATACTATGTACCATGAAATACAAACAAAGGGGAAAAATAAATACAAACTTTATGATTGCAGATAAATGAAAGAGATACGCGTTAACAGAGAAATTTATTCTCGTTTAAAATGGAGAAGCAGAAAAAACACTAGTGTTCTACTTCACATTGTTTATGCAGTAATTTAGAATGGGTTTTACAAAACGTGCTGTGGTTTGTAGGATTTCTTCCTGTGGTGTGTTATTCATTCCCTGCTTCTATAATTCTACAAAGCCTCAATCCTTCTATATCCTTCAGAAGTAGAGAGTAAAGGATGCTAGGTCTATTTTTTTGCTGATTTTACTCGAAAAAAAACCAAACAACTAATTTTGTAGATTAAAGGAAGTTGTAAGCTTTCATTTAAGGTATTGCACAGACAAAATATGCCAACAATAAGTGGTAGTTTATTAAGAACTAAAAATAAAATTGTGTGGATGGGGAGGCCTCTGACTGGTGCCACATAAGCTCAAGAGTTCCTCAGGGAACAGTCTTTGGTCCCCTTCTGTTCCTTACTTCCATCAACAATCTTCCAGACTCATTCCAATCTAACATTCGGCTTTCCACAGGGCTTTTTTGCTTTACAGAACAATTTCCAAAGCGGAAGATTATGCCCTACTTCAAAAGGATCTCAACAGTTTAAAATCCTGGGCTGATAAATGGAAGATGCAATTTAATGTCGAGAATCTCACACAGCATTACCATATCCCTGCTCCATAACAAAATACAGTCAACTTATCTTCTAGGACATGTAGGAGATAAAACTTTAGCAGTCTCAGAACACCGTTACCTAGGTCTACTCCTGTCACAGAAACTATCTTGCAAACAATCCCATTGATAAAATCACAAGCAAGGCCAACACTTGGAATTGTTCGACACAACTTACAACATTGCTCTAGGGACCTCAAGGAACATGCATGATAACACAGTCCTGGTCTGCCCAAGGTTGGAATATTGCAGATGTGTATGGAACCCATACCCACATCTAATATCACAAAATAAGCTGCCAGATACTGCCTCACTATACCATCCCATCGAAAGTGTCTCTTCTATGATCAAAGATTACACCGATCCATTAAGCCCCGCCCATTTCTCATTGACCAATCACAGCCGCAAAATCTGATCACCATTTGAGCCGTTTGGTGATCTTTGCTCTAATGGTGATCAGGTTTCGTGGCTGTGATTGGTCAACTCGTAAGGAGGCAGGGCTTAATGGATTGGTCTATTAAACTGGCTGGCAGTCGTTAGAAACCCGGAGAGAGAAATGCCAGCCCTACACACTGTACAATGATTTATCAGATCTCTCACAACCAATTACCATTCAACGACCCACTCACTTTCATTTACTCTGACACCCCTCAACCATCAACTAAAGTATCATCTTTTTTCACCCTGTACCAACATTTACAAAAACTCTTTTTTTCTTCCATAACCCTCTTGCTGTCTGACCATTCAATACCATTCACTGTGGTTTTGAATGATAGATAAGCTATAAGCCTTGCAATATGATACCATGAGGGAATGCATGTACACAGTTAGTTCTGTGCACAGTTGTGCCACCATACACAACTTTGGCAGTTGAATGGTTTCAAATGGTTGGTCAACTCACTTGAAAATGTTGCTAACAGTAGGAGGGTTAAATTTCCCTTTCTGGAACAATCTTTCTCTGCCTGTTGTCACTGCTCCTCTCTCCCTGTTCAAATCCACTCTTAATCTACCCCAGTTAATTCATCAGTCACAAGCATGCGTAACCTTGGCTTGATATCCAAACATGGGACTTTGCTGGGTATCAGCGTAGAAGGAGAAGTACAAGTGTACGTGCTTCTTCCAGAGGTGCTGCACCCTGAACAGAGCTAGCTATGAATTTAAGTCAATTCACTGCGGGCACATGACTGATTAGTAGGATGAAACAGTATTTTTACAATATTTTTTAGTTATTAAGTGTACAGTACCTGCAGTTTTCTTACAGTTTATATTGAATTCATCTTATTTTGTTTTCTCTTGTATTACACAGTGGTGGATGAGGTTACTATCCCCGCTTCAAGGAGCTGATGGACGACATCAAGTCTTCAGTTCCTGAAGCGGTTGTGGATGGCAAGGTCGGCAGGAGGTGTAAGTGATGCTGTTTTGTTCATAACGCATAAGTGATTAACTTCACTCATCTTTTATGCAGATGGTGCTAAGTAGGGTTCTCCCTGGGATTTTCCAAAACTGTGGGGCATTCCAGACCCAAATTTGTCTGCACGTTAAATTGAAACGAGGTCCTCAGAGTGTTTTTTACTTGGTGTTTATCTTTGCTTTTAAAAGCCTTACTGTGCAATCTTGGGCATTCTAAATGGTTAATCTGTTATGATTTTTGTGAATTTGATCTAAAGTCCTCCCCCTTCCCCTGTATCTGACACAATTTGTGCTAATCGGCACGTAATACACCGATCCATTAAGCCACGCCCATTTCTCATTGACCAATCACAACCGCGAAATCTGATCACCATTTGAGCTGTTTGGTGATCTTTGCACTAATGGTGATCGGGTTTCGCGGCTGTGATTGGTCAACTCGTAAGGAGGCGGGGCTTAATGGATCGATCTATTGGTGCACATAGGCATGCAGTTTGTGCATGTCGGCCGCAATTTGTGCATATATCGGCGCAATTTGTGCATATCAACAACAAGTTGTACATATCGGCACACACTTTGTGGGTATTGGCCCGATAGGCTAGCTTGTGCAGGGAGAGAACCCTGGTACCAAGCAACATTTAATTTGATTTAGTGTCACCAGTGAATCTACAATTATACAAAGTGTGCATTTGCTAAAGTTGTATCCAAACAACATAAATTTGGAGAGCGTCGGGTTTCCACATTGGTTGAGCGTGTTTAGAATTTGGTCGCTCCCTTCCTTCACCCATCTGTCTTTAAAAAATTCTTCTTTTAGATGAATTTTTACTTAATTGCAGGGTTTTTCTTTAAGTTTCAGCATGTATCTTTTTAGAAGATCACCTGATTTGTTTTCCCGGTCATTGCTAATGCCATTGAAAACTGAAAAACACTTTAAAATACATACAATGTATGTACATAGTGCATCAAGAGCAAAAGATGCATTGGGTTCACTTAACAAATTGACACACGCACCTGCATCCTCATGTTTGTTAACCTAAATCAAGGACTTCTCTTTGTTCTCCCACTGTTTGGACTTCTTCATTCATAGAATTTTTTTAGCGACATCCTCATTGGTGGTGCAGACAAAATTTCACTTAAATTCGTCAGTGGCCACGGGTAGACTCACTACTCGCCTTCGTTTTCCCCAAGCTCTAATTAAATTCACAAACATAGATGTCTTCTATTTTACAGCTTCATTTGAAGTAACTCTGAATGGCCAGGTGTTGTACTCTAAACTAAAGAATGGAGGATTTCCAGTCAATAAGGAGGTAGGAATAATTAGGGTTTCAATTTTACACTGGACTGCTGGCCCGAGGCCAGTGATTTTAGCATAGGGTCAGTAAACTCATGACCACAGGTCTGGGGCCAGTAATTTTAGCATTGGACCAGTAAACTAATGACTGTAGGCCCAAGGCAAGTGGTTTTAGCATTGGACCAGTAAACTAATGACTGTAGGCCCAAGGCAAGTGGTTTTAGCATTGGACCAGTAAACTAATGACTGTAGGCCCAAGGCAAGTGGTTTTAGCATTGGACCAGTAAACTAATGACTGTAGGCCCAAGGCAAGTGGTTTTAGCATTGGACCAGTAAACTAATGACTGTAGGCCCAAGGCAAGTGGTTTTAGCATTGGACCAGTAAACTAATGACTGTAGGCCCAAGGCAAGTGGTTTTAGCATTGGACCAGTAAACTCATGACTGTAGGCCCAAGGCCAGTGGTTTTAGCATTAGGCCAGTAAACTAATGACTGTAGGCCCAAGGCAAGTGGTTTTAGCATTGGACCAGTAAACTAATGACTGTAGGCCCAAGGCAAGTGGTTTTAGCATTGGACCAGTAAACTAATGACTGTAGGCCCAAGGCAAGTGGTTTTAGCATTGGACCAGTAAACTAATGACTGTAGGCCCAAGGCAAGTGGTTTTAGCATTGGACCAGTAAACTAATGACTGTAGGCCCAAGGCAAGTGGTTTTAGCATTGGACCAGTAAACTAATGACTGTAGGCCCAAGGCAAGTGGTTTTAGCATTGGACCAGTAAACTAATGACTGTAGGCCCAAGGCAAGTGGTTTTAGCATTGGACCAGTAAACTAATGACTGTAGGCCCAAGGCAAGTGGTTTTAGCATTGGACCAGTAAACTAATGACTGTAGGCCCAAGGCAAGTGGTTTTAGCATTGGACCAGTAAACTAATGACTGTAGGCCCAAGGCAAGTGGTTTTAGCATTGGACCAGTAAACTAATGACTGTAGGCCCAAGGCAAGTGGTTTTAGCATTGGACCAGTAAACTAATGACTGTAGGCCCAAGGCAAGTGGTTTTAGCATTGGACCAGTAAACTAATGACTGTAGGCCCAAGGCAAGTGGTTTTAGCATTGGACCAGTAAACTAATGACTGTAGGCCCAAGGCAAGTGGTTTTAGCATTGGACCAGTAAACTCATGACTGTAGGCCCAAGGCAAGTGGTTTTAGCATTGGACCAGTAAACTCATGACTGTAGGCCCAAGGCCAGTGGTTTTAGCATTGGACCAGTAAACTCATGACTGTAGGCCCAAGGCAAGTGGTTTTAGCATTGGACCAGTAAACTAATGACTGTAGGCCCAAGGCAAGTGGTTTTAGCATAAGGCCAGTAAACTCATGACTGTAGGCCCAAGGCCAGTGGTTTTAGCATTAGGCCAGTAAACTAATGACCGGACAAGTGCAGCGGTCTTTTGTTTGTGTTCAAATGACTGATTGATTATTGAAGAATACTTGGTCATATTATACAAGTGAGATAAATCTTCTCTTTATAGTAATAACCAGTTCTTATAAAGCGCGTTTTACAATAACGTCTCAATGCGCTTTACATTAGTGTCCTGGTCATTGGGCCAATAACAATCCTTTAATCTTTCTCAGCTCCCTGGGGAGTATACAGCCCGAGCTGCCGTGGCGCTCAGAAGGCTTTTTCAAACACAATATCAACCTCTACCCTCGCAGGTACCCATTTATACCCCTGGGTGAAGAGAAGCAATTATAGCGAAGTGTCTTGCTCAAGGACACAAGCGTCACGACCGGGACTCGACCCACACCCCGATGACTAAACCACCAGAACTTGAATCCGATGCTCTTAACCACTCGGCCATGACACCCTACGTGCTCTTAGTGCTTTTTCAAAGATGAATTGTAAAGCTTGTGAAATCGAGCCCTGGGCTCAATTTCACAAAGCACTTGGTAAAATTAATCTTAAGATGAGTTATCAGTATCACTATAGTGATTTGTATTGTCACATCACAATGTGCTTTGCATTTAAGAATGAGACACAGTTAAGATCAATTTTAACTCTTTGTGAAATCGCCTCCATGGCCCAAGTTTATAGAGCAGCTTCAGCACAAAAGTTTGCTTAACAGTGTTGCTAAGCAGCTAAGGAAACCACTCGCAAATGCTCCATGCAGAATGTTGTATTGACTGGTTACCTTATTCTGGTAAGCTTGCTTTGTGCTTTGCTACTTTTTGTGCTTTCTCGGCCCTGTGATTGTTTACTTATTGCCTTTCTTCACCACTTTAATTTACGCACACTTTTTTTCTTCGTATGACAGATCATCAGATCTGTCCAAGAGTACAATGGGGGAGACGTGGTGACAGTCACTGAGAAAGCTAGCGAATGCACAGTATTGTAAGATGACAAAGTGAACAGACTACCCACTGGCTACCAGAATGCATCAGAATCTTCTATCTGGAGTGTTGTCTTGTCACTCCGTCACAATAGACTTGTATCAAGCTTCCACAATCTTCATCCTGTTCCCACTATGCATGAAAGGAATCAGCTCTACTGTTTCCAAATATAGGGTCAAGGCACCAGAAATCAAGAAGGCTCAACAAACATGATAACAGTCTTTAAAAACTTTTGTCACTCTCAATTTGCGGGACTTTTTAACACTCAGACACATGACGACACTGTTGTTGGTGATGACTGATTTAAAACAACTTCAAGCACTTTGTTAAATCTGGTCTTTAACTTTCTCACTCAGGTTTTTCCATATGTGTTTATTTATGTTTAAAGTCACACCAGTGTTGCCGACTCCAAGTCCCATCTCAGATCTGTAAGTCTTGGTCTTGGACTTCAGGATTTGACACTTGAATGGGGCGGACCATCTTTTGATTAGTTATATTAAAAAAAGACTTTATGGAATTGTTCAATCTTAGAGGACCAAAAAAAACCACCAAAAAAACTATTTTTCTTAAGATAATTTATATGCATATTTATATCTTGTTGGTATTTAAAAAAAAACATTTGTGTGTCTTAAACTTGTGTATGAAGTTTAGATTCCAAATATGTAATGCAAGAATACCACTGAAGGTGAAATGCAGTTTTGTCTTTCCTGTCTTTCTTTGCAAGCACTGAATGACACTTTACTCAATTCTGTCCGGGAAAAAAAAAAAAATATGCGAAAGAACTTTTTTCAAAGTGCAGCCAGGTTTAAAAAAAATTTAGACTACAAACAATGTCACCAAAATGAGGCCGATAGAGATAAGTAGTCTGGCACATCATTGTCAGTGTGTTAGGGAACCTGACGAAGAAGCAGGGATGAGAGTTGGAAGTATGAAACAATTCCAGAAAATGGCTTGCTGGCCTGGGGTCCCCCCCCCCTATTTTAGACCCTGAACCTCACAATTGTTTACAGGTTTTCAGACTATGTGTATCACCAGAGATAAAACCTACAGGTTTCGACACAATTTGGACTATTTTTTCTCCCTTTGGGGACTGCATTACTTCTTTCAAGAACATCTGAAGGCTCTAGAAGATTTTGAGAAAATCCTGAAAAATCACATCCCTGAAGATGTCTGCCATTGCTTTGTGAAGTGCCTTGAGGGTAGGGGAACTGTCCCTTCCTCATAGAGCATGGCTCTCTTCCAACTACCATCCCAGGGTTTAAGGGTTACATACATGGACCTGAGAATAACAGAAGTCCACATAATGTAGGGGCTTGAAACACTATGTGGACACACAGCCATTGTCAACATCCTGCCAGCCTGAGCCATTGCCAACATCCTGCCAGCCATTGTCAACACTCTGCCAGCCATTGTCAAAATCCTGCCAGCCATTGTTCATCTCAACTCACTGTGCACTACACCAAGCTCTCTGTTGGTGTGCATCAAATATGGCTGAACATTAAACCAATATATGGATCCCACAGACACAGTAAGTTTGGCAAAGCTCCAGTCAACTACTATCCTAACTCCACAGCTACATTTAACATCAATCTTTATGTTTGTGGAGATATAGAAGTTAATCCTGGACCTGTTAAAGATCCCTGTGGTAAATGCAGTCGTCCAGTTAAGTGTAATCAAAGATCTCTTCTTTGTGAGGACTGCAATTTGTACTGGCATCAGAAATGTATTCCTGACATGACTGTTACTCAGTACACATTACTCATTACAAGCACCATTGACTGGATTTGCCCTAGATGTACTTTAGCTGCATCTTTACCATTTGCTTCTTGTAGTGATGCTTCATTCCTTAGTGTCTTTGATAATAACACCACTGACCAATTTGAATCTTCTGACACTGCATATTCCAACCAACATGAACATAAAGATGTTCCTCCTAAGTCAATTTCTGGATTGCTGTTTAATGCCCGCAGTTTAAACAGCAAACAACAAGATTTTCGATCTTTCTTGGCACTCAACCCCATGGACATTGTGTTTGTCACTGAGACATGGATGTCACCCAGTCACACCGACACAATTTCTTCTTGCATACCCAGTTACACAAGTATTCGGCGTGATCGAGACAGTCGAGGCGGTGGCATTATGATAACAGTCAATGATCAATTACAACCAGTCCACCTTGATCAGTTTGACCCTATGGACATTGAACTTACTTGGGTGTCCTTGACTTTTAAGAATTCCAAATGGCTTGTTGGTCTTCTCTACAGACCTCCTAACTCAGACATCACCTTTTTTGACAAGCTGCAGAATGCATGTGATTCAGTTCAACCTCATCTTCATAACTACGAAGGTGTTATTCTACTTGGAGATTTCAATATAAATTGGCAGAATGATTCTGCATCTAC